>PVKA01010763.1:0-45561 GCA_004027165.1 Ctenomys sociabilis
AATAAATTGCAAACTGTTTTCATAATGTTTTAGTATCATAGAAGGTGCATACATGATATTATACTTACAGATATTATTATACTATGTGTCTCTTACCAGTAAATAAAGAGAGTGAAGCTATTTGCGTATCTCATTTTTTATATCTGAATTACATCAAAGATTCAATAATTAATACTTTCTAACTTGTTATTTTCCTAGGGGTTGTCCATAGTACTAGAAGCCAACATAATATCCTGTCCAACCACCATTAGTGCAAATCTTGCCTCTCCTAGGGTTATGGAGAAGCACGTGTTATCTATCCCAACTGTACTGTCCATACACACACATCATAATGCTTCCTTTATATACCCCTTCCTTTACCTACAACTGTCAGAGATGGGCACTGCATTGTCATTCAACTAACTTAGGTGCTTGAACTCGACAACACAATCCAACACAGTCCAGTATTCCTCAACAATAGTGAGTTATCCAAAGAAGTTGTCGACTATAGCCATTTACAGCTCAGCTTAATATTATGGCCCCGCGATGTATACTTCATTTTTATACTTTTCTGTTGGATGGTTAAGACCTAGATAGAGCAAGACTTCTATACCAACACATGTACTTCATGTTTTTTATGTGGTCAGTGAAGTCCCCTGAGGGTTTATCTTGAAGTTCTGTACATTATTCTGTAGATTCTTTGTCTGTGTCATCCATGTGGATGAGTCATGGCCAGTGCTTGACCAGTTTGCTCTCTGTGAGAGCTTGACAGAAAGTTTTCTTTCCATGTGACTCTCCCAAGGCAAATGATAGAACTGCAATCTCTTTCTTCTGTGGCTCCATAATCTCCTTATTCAGAAAATTTGGAGCTCAACTGAGTTTCAAGATGTTGCAGTACACGTTCTCCTATGTCCTGAGTCTTCGCTGACCTTGAAAGGCTAGGGTCAAAATGTTGGCTGGCCTTGTGGCTCTTCTATTTCTCCAGCTTTGATTTGTGAACTTAGTTTGTTAACTATCCAGAAGAAAAGCTGATTAGTGTCCTGCAGCATACACCATTTACTTTGCCTTATCTAACTCAATTGTTTTTAGTTGTTGTACATTTCCATTTGTATTTCTGCTTTTCACTTATTATACTAGGGAGACTATATGATATTTACACATGTGTGTCTGGTTTATTTCACTTATGAGTATACGTTCAAGTGGCATCCACTTCAGTATAAATGCTTCAAGCTTATCATTCTTAACAGCTGAGTAATACTCCATTATATAGAAATACCACATCTTTTTCAACCATTCCTCATGTGACAGATATCTTGGTTGTTTCCAAGATTTTGCCATCACACATTGCGCTGCTATAAACATAGGTACACATATATTACTATGATACAATGTTTTCAGTTCCTTTGGGAAAATTCCCAGTAGGGGGATAGCCGGCTTGAATGGGATTTTTAGTCCTACTCTTTTGAGGAGTCTCCACACTGACCTCCACAACGGTTGTTTGTACCAGTCTACATTCCCACCAGCAGTGGAGAAGTGTTCCCTTTTCCCCACAGCCTCTCCCACATTTGTTGTTGGTTGATTTCCTTATGATAGCCATTCTTTCTGAAGTGAGATGGTATCTCAGTGTTGGTTTTATTTGCATTTCACGGATGACTAGTGATGTGGAGCATTTTTTCATATATTTATTCACTTCTTTAATTTCATCCTCTGAGAAGTGTGTATTCATCTCAGATGCCCATTTCTAAATGGGGTATTTAAATTTGAGGGCCATGTTATATCTTAGTTCTTTATATATTCTAGACAGTAATCCTCTGTCTGATTGCTTATTAGTTAGGATTTTTTCAAAATTTGTGGGTTGTCTTTTCACTCTGTTGACAATTTCTTTTGACATGCAGAAGCTCCTTAAGATGAGTTGATCCCAGTTGTTGATTCTTTCAAGTGCTTCCCATGCGAATATATGTTTGCTCATGAACGCTTTACCTACCCCTATGTCTTCAAGAGTTTCCTCCTAATTTCTCTTCCAGAAGATTGAGTGTTTCTGTTTTAATGTTTTGTTTTTTAATCCATTTTGACTTTATCTTACTGTATGATAATAGAGCTGGGTCAAGTTTTTGTTTTCGGCATGTAGAAAGCCAATTTTTCCAGCACCATTTGTTAAAGAGGCTATGTTTCTTCCAGTGAGCTTGTTTATCCCCTTTGTCGAAGATCAGATGACTGAGTGTGTTCGTAGATGGCTCTGCATCTTCTAATCTATTCCATTGATTCTCGGTCGATTTCATTGCCAATACCGTGTTGATTTCATCACAGTGGCTTTGTAATATAATTGCAAGTCAGGAATTATGATGCCTCCTGCTTTGTCTTTATTGGCCATGATTGCCCTCACTATTCTAGGTCTTTTCTGGTTCCAAATAAATTTTAGGAACGATTTCTCTAGGTCTGGGAGGTATCTTGATGGCAGTTTGATAGGGACTGCATTAAATCTGTATAGCAATTTTAGGACTATGGCCATCTTCTCAATGTTGGTTCTTCCTATCCAGGAGCATGGAATATCTTTCCATTTTCTGAAATCCTCTATAATCTCTTTTTTTAGGGTGTTATAATTTTCTGCAGAAAGATCTTTGACTTCCTTGGTTAAGTGAATTCCAAGATATTTCATTTTCCACGGTGCTATTGTAAAAGGTATTGTTTCTATTGTTTCCCTTTCAGTGTGCTTGTTATCTGTGTAGAGGAATGCTATTGACTTTTGAGTATTAACTTTGTATCCTGCTATGCTACTGAATTTCCGTATGAATTTTACTAGTTTCTCAGCAGAATTTTTGGGGTCTTCCAAGTATGTCATCTGGAAATAGTGATAATTTAACTTCTTCTTTGCCTATTCTTATTCCCTTTATTCCTCCCTCTATTCTAATGGCTGTTGCTAATGATTTCAAGACTATATTGAATAGGAGGGGTGAGAGAGGACATCCTTGTCTTGTACCTGATTTAAGAGTAAAAAATTTCAGTTTTTCCCCTTTTAGGATTATATTAGCTTTTGGCTTGTCATAGATAGCTTTTATCAAGTTAAGGTAGAGTCCATCTATTCCAATTTTCTGTAGGACCTTGAACATGAATGAGTGTTGGACTTTTTGAAAGGCTTTCTCTGCATGAATTGAGATGATCATGTGGTTTTTAGATTTCAGTCCATTAATACAGTGTATTTCATTTTTAGATTTTCAAATATTGGACCATCCTTTCATCCCTGGAATGAATCCTACCTGGTCATGGTGTATGATCTTCTTGATGATTTTCTGTATTCTATTTGCTAATATTTTATTGAAAACTTTTGAGTCTATGTTCATGAGGGAGATTGGCCTGTAGTTCTCCTTTTTGGTTGTGTCTTTCCCTGGTTTTGGCATCAGCATAATACTTGCCTCCAGAAACGATTTTAGGAGGACTTCTTCCTTTTCAATTTCATTGAAGAGTTTGAGGAGTGTATGGATTATATCTTCTATGAATTTCTTTTAGAATTCAGCTGTGAATCGATCAGGACCTGGACTTTTCTTGGTCAGTAGGCTTTTTATTACATTTCGTATTTCATTGGCTGTTATTGGCTTATTGAGAGTTGTTGTATATTCTTGGTTCAGTTTTGGTAATTTGTACCTTTCTAGGAATCTGTACATTTAATCTGTGTCTATATTCTATGAGCATACAGATTCTCAAAGTAGCAGTTGACAATCTTCTGGATTTCCACTGGGTCTGTGGTGATTTCATCTTTTTCTTTGCTTATATTTGAATTTTTTCTTTCCTCTTTTTGATGAGGTTGGCTAGAGGCTTATCAATATAATTTAGTATTTGAAAGAACCAAGTTTTTGATTTGTGGATTCTTTGAACTGTTTCCTTCATCTCAATTGAATTAATTTCTGCTCTAATCTTTATTATTTCTACCCGTCTTTGTGTTCTTGGTTTCATTTGCTCTTCTTTGTCTAGATATTGGAGGTGCAACATTAGGGTGTTTATTTGTTCCCATTCTGTTTTCCTAATGTGTGAGTTCACAGCTATGATTTTCCCTCTGAAAACTGCTTTCATCGCATCCCATAGATTCCAGTAAATTGTGCTTGAATTTTAATTAAATTCTAGATATTGTTGAAATTCTTGTTTAATTTCTTCTGTGACCCATTGATTGCTGAGTAGGGTGTTGTTTAATTTCCATTCATTTAGCAGGTTTTGCTGGTTTCTTTTGTCATTCAGTTCCAGTTTCATTGCACTGTGGTCAGATACTATGCATGGGATAATTTGTGTTTTCTTGCATATACTTAAGCATGACTTCTGGCCTAGTATGTGATCTGTTTTGGAAAATGACCCATGTGCAGCTGAAAAAATGTGTATTAAGCTGAGGTTGGGTGGAACACTCTGTATATGTCCACCAGGTCCATTTGTTCCAAGCTCTGGTTCAGTTATGTTACTTCTTTGCTAATTTTTTGTCTGGTTGATCTATCTTTTTGAGATAAGGGGGTGTTAAGGTCTCCTGTTAAGATTGTGCTCTTAGATATTAGGCTTTTCATGTCCATTAAGATTTGGCTTACATAGTTGGGTGCTCCTGTGTTCGGTGCATAGATATTTATGAGTGTTATATCTTGCTCTTGATTTTTTCACCTAACCAATATATAGTGGCCTTCTTTGTGTTGTTTGATCATTCTCAGTTTGAAGTTGAGCTTGTCTGAGAACAGAATTGCTACTCATGCTTTTTTCTGAGGTGCTTGGCATGTACTACTGTTTTCCATCCTTTGACTTTCAGCCTATGAATGTCCTTGTGAGTTATGTGTGTTTCTTTTAATAGCATATTGCTAGATTTTGTTTCCTAATCCACTGTTCCAGTCTGTTTCTCTTAATTGGTGAAATGAGTCCATTTACATTGATGGTTATAATTGAAATGTGTTGACTTATGTTTGTCATGGTATTTACCTACTGTTGTTTACTCCTTTGTATCCTGTGTTTAACTGTCTGTCCTGTTTAGTGGGTTCCTTCCATTCTTATTCGTGGAGTTCTGGTCACTTTGGTCTGTCTCTAGAATATCTTTCAGTAGCCTATATAGGGATGGCTTTGTCATCATGAAATTCTTTAGTTGTTCTTTGTTGTGGATGTATTTCACTTCTACAAACTTGAAATAAAGTTTTGCAGGGTATAATAGTCTGGGCTGGAATTTGTTTTCAAAGAGGACTTGAAGAACTCCATTCCATGTTCTCCTTGCCTTCATGTTTTGTGTAGAGAAGTTGGCTGTAATTCTGATGGGGTTTCCTTTGAATGTGATCTGCTTCTTCTCTCTAGCAGCTTTCAGTATATTATCCTTGTGTTAGATTTCTAGGATCTTGACTATTATGTATCTCAGTATGTTTTTACTTGGGTTGAAGTTATTTGGTGTTCTGCATGCATCGGTTATCTGAATGTTGGTTTGTTTCCTCATATTTGGGAAGTTTTCTGCGATTACTTCTGCCCATATTCTTTTTATATCATTTGTATTGACTCCTTCATTCTCATTGATGCCAATTAATCTCATATCTTGTTCATCTTGGTGTCATCTTGTATGTCACAATTATTTTTTCCTGCATTCTGTTTTTAAGAGATCCTTTCTCACCTTTTCACTAGCTGTACCAGTGTCCTCTAGATCTGAAAATGTCCTCGCTTTTACTCATATGGTTTTGTAGACTCGTGATTGATATTTTTAGTTCTTCTATATGTCTTTGACTCTGCTTCATGCATTCTATTTCTTTTCTGTATTGCTCATTCCAGGATTCCGTCATATTTCTTATCTCTATTTTTTTAATCCATGTCTTCTTTGGAGGTAGGTATTAAATCTTTTTCTGCAGAGTTTCTTCAAAATTGGGTTTCCTCCGTGTATTTCCAGACATGTTTCTGTATTTCAGATGGCATGATTTCAAAGAATTCTTTCATGATTTCAGAAATTATTTCTGCTTTGAGTTCCTCATGACCTTTCTGCTGTTGTTTCTTTGCTTGCGATGCTGTTAATTCATACATTTCAGCTGGAATAGTGTTCTCTGCACTTGTTCTGGGTGAGCGTTGGGTTTCCCCCAGATGTTTGTGGATTTGATTCTTTATTTCAGATGCTATGTGTTCTAATATTTCTTGTTTTATTTCAGGCATTAATTCTTGTCTGAGTTCCTCTATACCTTTCTGCTGTTGTTCCTTTGTTTCCGTCTCTATTAATTCATTCCTTTCAGCTGAGCTAGTGTCCTCTGCACTTATTGGTGGAATCGAGACCTGAGATTGCATTTTTCTCCTTGTCTTTGTTATTTTGTATAGTACTGACCTCTGACATTTGGTGTAGAGCTTTGGTGCAGCTATAGCCTTAGTGCGTAATGAGATTCAGGTGCTAGTCTGTTAAGTTTGAGATTATCCAGTTATGCCTGGCCTGGATCTAGCTGTTGTGTTCGATTCCTTTTTGCTGTAGCTCCTGTGATTTCCCTCTGTGGGGTTCCTGGTTTAGGGGAGCACTCAGGGACGCAGAAGCTCTCCCTCACACTCACCAGGCTAGTCGGTGGTGGATCGAGTGCTGGCAGAGTCACCAAAAGTTCTCGCTCCCGTGTTGGGCTTGGGGGCAGTGTCTATGGGAAGTTGCCAGGTAGGTCTATCCGGGATGTCTCACGCAGGTCTGTGGCTAGGATGTCTTGCAGCCTGAGGCTCTTTTTGGTGCAGAGCATGCAGGGAGAATCCAAAGGCTCTCCCTCAGACTCACCACACACTCACCGAACTTTGATGCCCAGGGAGTCGAGGAAATTCCCACTCACTCAGTGGACTTTGGGGCAGAGGATCCGGGGAGTTGGTGGTGTGTGGGCCCGGAGGTCTCAGGCCCATTGCTCGCTTGGAGGGCCTGGGGGTGGGGATCCAGGTAGCACGTGCGGGAAGAAGCCAAAGGCTGTCCCTCAGACTCACCACACACTCACTGATCTGGGAAGCCTGGTGCAAATTCCCACTCACTGGGAGGGCTTGGGGCAGGATCCAGGAGGCCACATGCCAGTCTCACGGGTTGGACGGGTGTGGGCAGCATCAAGGAAGATGGTCCCGCTGTTTCAGGCAGGTCTCTCGGTCTGGGTGGGCATGGGCAGGATCCTGGATAATCTGTTTGTGAGAGTGGGGTATTACAGTCCTACACCACAATTGTTTTTGTGTTTATTTGGTTTTTCATGCCTGTTAAGATTTATTTTATACAGTTGGGTTCACCAGTGTTTGGAGTATATATATATTTATGATTGTTATCTCTTCTTAGCTTTTTCCCTGAACAACTATATAGTGACCTTCCTGGTCTCTTTGTTTGTTTTGGCTTAAAGTTTGCATTATACAATAATATCCCTGCTTTTTTTTTTTCTTTGTGTGTGTGTGTGTGTGTGTGTGTGTTCCTGTGACACAAAGAAGTGTTTTTCCATCCTTTGACTTTTAGTATATGAATTTCTTTTGGGGTTAAATGTGTTTCTTGGATGTTGCATATTGTTGGATCTTGTTTCTTGATCCACTCTGCCATTCTGTTTCTTTTGTTTGGTGAGTTGAGACCATTTACTTTGCTGGTGTTCCATGGCTTATCTTTCTCATGTTATTTTCCTGTTCTTTATTCCTTGTCTTTCTCCTTTATTTAATTGCTTGCTTTGCTTGGTGGCTTTTTTCTGTTGGTGTTCATGTGTTTGTAGCCTTCAGTGTCTCTTTATAATATAGCCTTCAGAGCATTCTGTGGAGCTGGTTTGGTGGTCATAAATTTTTTTCAAATGTCCTTTGGCATAGAAATATCTTATTTCTCCATTGACTTTGAAAAATAGCACATCAACCTCGGTTGAAGTTTTTATTTTTCTTTTTAGCTCAAAACACCTCACTCCAGCCTCTCTTTGATTTGAGGGTTTGTATCAAGAAGTCATCTGTAATTCTGATGGGCTTTATAGATGATTTGTTCCTTTTCTCTAGATTCTTTTACTATTTTGTTCTTGTGTTAAATTTCTGAAATCTTAATTATTATATGCCTTGGTATAGATTGTCTGGTCATAACTATTTGGAGTTCTGAGTGCTTCATTATTTGTATGTCAAACTCTATCCATGTTGGTGAAGTTTTCTGCCATATTTCTGTAAAGAGATTTTTAATGGCTTTTGGGCCATCTCCAGCTTTCTCACTGATTGCAATCAATCTTGTTCTTCTTTGCTTCATCTTGAAGCTGATGTTTGTTTGGGTTTTGTTTGTTTGTTTTTATTTTTGTTTTTGTTTTTGTTTTACTCTTGCTGCTTTTTAGGATATGTTTCTTTTCCTGGTCACTAGTCACATTTCTGTCTTTGGATCTGAAATTCTATCCTCACTTTCATGCATTCTGTTGCCTATACTTTCTGTGGAGATTTTAATCTGGATCTCTGTTTGGATCTGTTTCACTCTCCATTTTTTGTCTCTGTTCAGCATTTATGGTTTCCATCATTTTCCTGAGCTCCTCTACTTTTTAAAATCTGCATCTGCTTTAATGCCTTTCACTTTGGTCATCATTTCTTTCTGTATTTATTTATTTTTTAATTTATTTTGTATTTTAGTACAGGTTCTACAGGATCTACAGGGTCTCACTACAAATATCAGACTCATACTGATCCGCCTGTGTCCAGCCTCTCAAGAGCTGGGATTATAGGCACGCTCCCCAATCACTGTCTCAGAGTGCCCCAAGGGCAGGGCTGGCACAGCATGCCTGGGATTGAACCCTGGCTGCTGCACTACGCTGAGGCATGCACCTTCATCTGTTGAGCTCTCTGGCTGGCCTTTCTTTCTGTATTTCAGAGATTATTTTTTCTGTGGCCTCTTCCATTTGGTTTTTCACTTCTGCTGCTATCATTTAGAAAGTCTCAGTGTCTGCCTTTGGATTTCCTCTATTTCTTTGTACTCTGAACTTTTCCTGGGTGGGCTGGGTGTTTGAAATTGCATTTTTCCTCTTGCCATTTTCTATTTTTCATTTTATTTTGTATTTTTGTGCACCAATGCTTGTAGATTTCTTATGCTAGATAACTTTATATCTGGTGTCAAGGCTTTCCCAGGAGATATCTGTTTCTCAGGATTTATATATAGGTGACTACTGGTCCCTATGGCCACCCCAAGAACATACTTTCCCAATAAATTAAGTAAGTGGACTTGTTATCTGTTAAACTCAAGGCCTTTTCCTTTGTTACTTGACTATGGTGATGGTTATGACCCCTTGCAATCACAGTATTGTCATACAAGGGAGAAAAACTGATTCTAACTGGTATGACAATCTGGTTAAAGTAGAACTGTTAGCAATAACAATGGATTTAAGCACAATCTAACTACTGACAAAATGTGGTACTATCATCATGATTTCTTTAATCACTGGAACCAGTTCTTCAGTTATGTAATATAATCCAACTTATACCAAGAATTTTCATGCAATTTTTTTCCAATGAGTACAGAAATTTTACCATTGTGGAAAGGTTTTAAGAGATGTGGGGTAAACTGGAGAGATGAATGAGGTTAAATGTAGTAGAAGCAAGGTTGGAGGGCATAAGGTAGATGATGGCCCAAGTTTTGGGTAATTGTACATAAGAGGGAAGAATTGGAAGAAAAGGTGATGGAGTTTGAAAGTGAACCAGAAAGAGAAGAGGCTATGTTTACTCACATGAAAATATCATAAAATCAAACGAGATCATTGATGAAAGAGAAAAAGAGGGCAAGTAGAACAAAAATAATGATTAAAGATCTTAATGAAAGAAAGAAAAGGAATAAAAGAAAAAAGAAAAGAAAAAGTACCATATACCCTGAAAAGAAATACAGAAATAAAAACAAAACAGGACAGAACAGGAGAGGAGACAGAGAGACAGAGACAGAGAGGGGAGAGAGAGAGAGAGAGAGAGAGAGAGAGAGAGAGAGAGAGAGAGAGAGAGAGAGAGAGGAGAGGAGAAAGAAACAGAAACAACACAAAACAGAACAAACAAACATACTAACTCAGCTGACTACCAAGAGGAAAATCCATCAGGCAGAGAAAAGTAAAAGTAGTGAAATTCCTAGTGTGTGCAGTTGTGTGCTCAGTCCAGATCTGATCCCAGAATGTGTACTCTGGCCAAGATTGCTAGTGGATTTGTGCTGGGCTTGGATCTGATCTTCATGTCCGAACTTGGGGGATGGGATTAGATTTCTGTGGCTGGAGTTCTGCCCAGCCATTTAAAAAAGATGAAAAAATAAAGAAAGAAAAGGAGAGGGTGGCCCTGCATGCCTGCTTCTATTCCATGTGTCTTTGTCCCCAAGCACAAGGCTGGTTTGTTGGCTCACCTAACTTGCCACCTCCTTGCTCACAGTATGACTGACTGTTGCTTCAGACTTTTCCCATCACGAGTCCCACATGTCCATTGTGTGCACTCTAGCCAGGAACCTACTGTGTTGTTGATGTTCCTGCTGTGGGGTACCCAGTCCCTGAGATCCCTGATATCAGACTCTTCTCACCAGTGATCTGGTCAATGGCTGAAAGAAAATTTCTAAATTTTCATTGGAAAGAATGAAGTCACTTCCAGAATAAATTTACAAATACTGATGTCCCTACTACTTGAGATTTTTTAAAAGCTCTATTCATAATTTTCAGCTTATTTGGAATTATTTTGTGTTACATAAGATGCAATTATGCACTCTGGCCATGGGGAGTGCCACAGCCCACTACTATTTTTTTTTAAAGCAGAGCATCAGATAAACAAGGCAGAATTGGAGACAATAGCCTCCTTGGCTACTGAATCTCATCCGCTAGACACTTATAGAGTGGGTGCATGAGAAACGCTAAGTGTTGTGGGGCAGCAAGACTGCAGAGCGAGTGGTTGTATGATCACTAGGGCAGTGAGGAGAGTTGACTCAAGAGCATGAGAAGATAATTACATGGCTCTTGATGCTCCCAAGTGTCCTTGGCATCAAGAGAGACAAGTAATCTGTGCCTAAACCTTAATAGGAACCCAAAATTCCAGTGGGTGCCTATTCATTGATGCCACTAGCAAGATAATGTAGGTTTTATCTTCTGTGTGAAATTTCTGTTTGAATTCTGCTCTTTTCTTTGTCCTCCATCCTTTGAAATTGATCAGTTTCTTCCATTTACCTTTAGTATGCTTCCTTCGTCTAGTGCTCATCATCCAATGCTATTAATGTCTGACATTACAGTAGCCTGTATCCCTGGAACCTCTTATTGTACTGCACTGCAGGGTAGAACACCAAGCTACAGATACCAACATGGAACATGGTAGATGCACAGCAGCAGCTTTTGCACCAACCTGGCTCTCTTGCATCACATTCTGCTCTCTTCCAGAACTCTCAGTGACACACAAGGGCTCTGACCACTGCATGGCTCCTCATGAAAGCATGCCAGGGCACCAGCCTTTCTTTGTCTTCTTGCCTACATGCATCACCATTAGGTGATGCAACTGCTTTGGGAAGATGATTCCTGAGCTTGACTTAGCTCGTGTCAAGACATGGCGTGTGACACAGACACCCTCCCCACCTCTGAGGAGGAAGCTGCTTTCAATGCTTGCTAAACAACAAGTGCTAGGGTACCTCCTTTTTTCTCTTTTAATTATTTTTTTTTTACTCTGAAATACAAATAAATGCAGCAAAAAGCTCCTGGGCTAAAGTTGGATTTAAACAATGTACAGTTCATTTGGGGGTTGGCCACATTTGTTTTCCTAATGAAGGATCAATCACTTATAAAGAATTAGAGTGGAAAAAAGAATCATTGGAATACACATGATAATTTCATATGCAACCGCTTTGCATCTTTACAGAAAATCATAGATGTATTGATGTAACTGAAAATAATTAGGTAGTGGAGACCTAGATATTTGCTTTCTCCTGTTACTATCTTCTCATGCTCCTTGAGTCAAGTATCCTCACTACCTCTAGTAACATAAAGATGTTTTTAGGAAATACACAAACCCCTGAGCCTGGTATCAATAGAAGGGTACAAGGCTTGTCACTGTGAAGTAGTGTAGTAGCATAGTATGCAGCTGCCATTTGTGACTACTGCTGTGCTGCTGTCACGTCTTGAAAAGTTGGACTTCAGCTTGCTTGTGCCGCACCTCTAAAGCATGCCCGCTCGCCCTCACAATCAAGACCGTTCCATGAAACTTCTGAGATGCAGCTTTTTAACCTTGCCAAGTGGGCTGACCTTTCCCTTTACGAATGCATTCATCATTAGGTTTCAAGTACCACACTGTCAATGCTCGCTTTTCAGATACAGCTTCGGCTGCAGAAAGTTCCTGTCTCTGCCAGACCCTGGCGCAGCTGTGGCCCTGGCACATCACAGAGTGTCTCCAAGCCAGATTTTCCCTAAAGTCTTGACACCGTGTCAACAAATCTGACACTGTGTGACTTGTAGGATAGCTGCAAGAATTACACGTTTTTAGAAGAATTTTATTTTTTATTGCTTTGTATATGCTATTGTTACATTAGTTATAGTTGCTCACCATAGAAGACTGACATAATCAATCTTTTAACAACTGCTATGAAAATGTATACTGAGAAAGAAAATGGGGAAAGCAAAAGAATGGAAAATAGCTTGCTATTTTTATGCCGTGTGCTGGGGAGGTGTGGAAAGGAAAGTCAAGGAGCGTATACTACATTTTAATTTTTGTAAAACTATCTACTTGATGCAGATGTACTCTACTTTCCAGATATATTTTTAAAATACAGAGGCTAGTAAGAATTCTGAGGAAATTTCTTTAAACATGGAAATATGACCTTGCTATTGCTACTAAAGCCTTGGATTGTAAAATTGCATCTGAGGAGCTGGGGAGATTGCTCAGTGGAATAAGTGCTTCCCAGGCAAGTGCAAGGGCCTGAGTTCAATCCCCAATCCTACAAGAAAAAAAAAAAAAAACTGCATCTGATCTGCCTGTCAGGAGTATGGAATATAAAGCAGTGTATCATGGTCATCTTTTTCCTACTTTCCTATATTTTTGTGCAGTAGACAAATCAGTGGGGGACCCCTTTTAATCCTTTATTCTTTTTCTGTCTTTAGGAGTTGTACAGATGTTGTGTGCTGCATGATCTTCCTAGTGTTTATTATGGGCTACATTCTGGTAGGACTTGTAGGTGAGTAAACACAGACACAGACAATACTTGACATTTGCTAATGGAACCCTAAGTCAATGTCACAGTTGAACCATTATTTTCTTCCTGAAGCCTTTTTATTACTTGTTATCTTTTCTGGTAGGAATGCCCATTGTCAGGACTTATTGGGTAACAGACAAAAAAATTAACCCAGAAGTTTAGTGAAGCGCAGGCCAGAGTTACTTAAGTAAATACACTTATAAAGAAGGAAGAAAGAAAGCATGTTGTTTTTTTAAAGTATCTTTTAAAATTCTGTTAAATTCGAATTCTAAAACATTCTATAAAATTCTAATAAACTATTATTAATATAAAATATTAATTTTTTTCTATTTACTAATAAGTAGGGTTTAGATAAGTTTAACTAATATGGCAGCATGTCTTTAAAGCAGGTTAAAAAGAATTAATAATTATTAAGAATTTTACCAGAAAATTCATTGACATACAAGTGTTCTGTTTTCTTTCAGGTGTTCTATTTTCTTTGCCTATGAGAAAGAAATATCCTGTTATTGTTATTGTTATGTTTTTATAGAAAGTGAAAACAAAAGAAGAAACATATAGAGCTGTTTTATTTGGACTTTTAAGGAACTAGAAAAGAAGCAAGAGTGAATATTTTAAGGAAAGAAGTTTCACAATTTTATTAAGTGTATTCACATTTTTTCCCAGAGACATAAGTACTGTCCCATAGGTGTTAATTCAGGACACTGTCATGTGCTATTATTGGCAGAAGGCTGTTAAACTCAGATATTAGCTTCTAGTACCAATACTTAGTGGTACCCAGTTACTGTGCATAGAACGTATTGACAGAAGATTGTGCATTATAGGGGAAAATGGAAATTTCTTTTCCCTGGTCTTCAGTTTTATCTTCCAATAAAGGAAGTACTTTAGGAAGAGCAATTGAAGATAATTTCAAAACTATAATCTTTAAACAACCATGCAAACCTACATAGAATTTGAGAATTTTTAAGCTTTAAAACAAAACAATAGGGAGAAGGAGAAGAATAAGAGCACAAAGCACAAAACTAAATAAGATGTTCTTCCAAGTCTTTCAGAACATTCACTGGATCTTTTAAAAATATTTTAATTTCTAAATATCAATGTAGCTGGGTGTGGTGGTGCATGCCTGTAATCCCAGCACTTGGGAGGCTGAGGCAGGAGGATTGTTGTGAGTTCGAGACCAGCCTGAGCTACAAAGTGAGCTCCAGGCCAGCCTGAACTGCATAGTGAGACCCTGTTTCAAAAAGACAAAAAAAAAAAAAAAAAAAAAAAAAAAAAAATATATATATATATATATATATATATATATATATATATATATATATATATAAATGTAGGTAAAGCATTATATACAACACGTAAGTTGAATGTCCAAAATAAATTATTTTGCATAACACATAAGATTTTACTTCCTCTAACTTTGGAATGTATCTTTCTTGTCTTTATAATTTTGATTATTTTTATTTTCTGTCATGGAATTCAAATTTGTGGCTTAATAGTCAGAAGATTTAGAATCAGGCAGATCTGTAGTTTCTATCATATTATTGGGAGGAGGGGTCAAACATTATTTGAGCTGTTTTTTCACATGAAAAATTGGAGAAATATGTACCTTTCAGAGTTCTCATGAGCAATAATTGGAGTACTTGTTCTACAAATAATAAACCCAGAGCAAATTACAAAGTTGTTAAACTAGTGAATTTGAGGGAGTGATGATCAATAAGAAAAATACAACCTGACTCCTAGGAGACAAAGGCTGGTTTACCAAAACTAATAGTACTAGGGAGTAATTTATTTCTTACCATTGTATAAGTAATCTATAGGCTATGGATTTTAATACACTTGTTAAAATATAATTTACCATGTTTGTATTAAAGCCAGTAGTTTTAGCTATTAAAATTTGTTTTCTTCCTTCCTTTCTTCCTTTCTTCCTTTCTTTCTTTCTCTTTCTTTCTTTTTTCAGAACTGGGGATTGAACTCAGGCCCTTGTGCTTACCAGGCAAGCGCTTATTCTACTGAGCTATCTCCCCAGTCCTATCTACTAAAATCTGAGTGCACATAAGAATTTCCCCAATGTCCCACCCTGTGAACTCTTCCCAGCAGGCCTGGCTCAGTAATTGGCTTGGTCTCTCCACCATCAGGTAATGCCAATCTCCTGTAACCCGCAGAAGAATGTCTTTTCTTCCTTATATTTTGCTGGAATATGCAACAGTCCTGAAGACACAATGAATTAGGCCTGCTGCCAATCCCTTCAGAATAAGACAAGAAATTTGCTTTTTGTTTGAAATCTCCAGATTCAATCTGTCAATAATTCACATAAGCAAAATTATAAGATAAATGTTTCTCAATGAAAAGCTATATTTAATATTAGCGGTTATTCAATTCTAAGATTCCCCACTAATATTGATGCCGTTACTTAAAAAAGACATTTTTTTGGAGTGTGACCCTTTTATTACACATTGTTAAATTCAGTGCAGTTGCTTGGTTCACAGATATCAGCATATATAGTTAGTTGGGGTGGGAATCACCACTTAACTGCTAGTTTCAAAAATCTCCTGATGTTTCTCAGGATCATTGTCTTACCCATCTAGTGTGTATAAGTGAATGGTCTTATCTCTGTCATATTTCTCAGTGTTTCTCCTTGCCCTCTCCTCATTGTTCAATCCTCAAGTTCTCACTTTCCTTTTAATTGTGTTATACATTTCTATTTGCAATTCTTCTTTTGAGTTATACAAAGGAGACTATATGATATTTGCACATGTGAGTCTGGTTTATTTTGCTTATCAGTATGTCTTCAAATGGCATCCACTTAAATATGGAGGTTTTGAGTTTATCATTCTTTACAGCTGAGTAATACTCCATTGTATAAAAATACCACATCTTTTCAACCATTTCTCATGTGACGGGCATCTTGGTTGTTTCCAAATTGTGCTGCTATAAACATAGGTACACATATATCCCTATGATAAGATGTTTTCAGTTCCTCTGGGAAAATTCCCAGTAGGGGTATAGCTGGCTTGAATGGGATTTCCAGTCCTAGTTTCTTAAGGAGTCTCCACATTGATTTCCATAATGGTTGTACCAGTCTACATTCCCACCAGCAGTGGAGAAGGGTTCCCTTTTCCCCCACAACCTCTCAATATTTGTTGTTGGTTGATTTGTTTATGATAGCCATTCTTTCTGGAGATGGTATCTCAGTGCTGTTTTAATTTACATTTCATGGATGACTAGTGATGTGGAGCATTTTTTCATATATTTATTCACTTCTTTAGTTTCGTCTTCTGAGAAACGTGTGTTCATCTGTGATAAAATCAGCACGGTATTGGCAACAAAATAGACCTGAGAATCAATGGAATAGACTAGAAGATGCAGAGGCCCCTAGGAACACACTCAACAACTTGATCTTCAACAAAGGGGGTCAAACATGCTTACTGAAAGAAAGATAGCCTCTTTAACAAATAGTGCTGGAAAAATTGGCTCTCCACATGTTGAAAACTAAAACTTGACCCAGGTCTATCACCATGCACTAAGCTAAAGTCAAAATGGATCAAAGATCTTAACATTAAAACAGAGATACTCAATCTCCTGGAAGAGAAAGTCAAGAAACTCTTGAAGACATAGGGGTAGGCAAAGAGTTCATGAACAAACATGTATCAGCACGGGAAACACTTGAAAGAATTAACAATTGGGACCACTTGTTATTAAGAAGATTCTGCATGTCAAAAGAAATTGTCAACAGAGTGAAAAGACAACCCACAAATTTCGAAAAATTTCTAACTCATAAGAACTCAGACAAAGGTCTGCTCTCTAGAATTTATAAAGAATTAAAAGATATCAGGGCCCCTAAATTTAAAAAAGACATTTTTTTAAAAATCTCTAAATATACATACTTTTCTCATGGTGAACTACAAATAATTTTAGTTGGCTTGATCCAAAACTAAATTCTTCAATTGTATCCACTGTTGGACTAAAAGAAGCCTGAGAGAAAAGGATTGGCAAATGGCCCTACAAGTATTTAGAATTTTTAACATAAAATCTTCACTGGAGGATAGATAATGCTAAGTTGGTTTCCCTGACCAAAGTATTTTGCTTTGCCATTTTTGTTTAAGTCAGGACCTTCCTAGATCTGTCAGCCAGCCATCATCTTTTCATCAGAAAGCATTAGCATTAACAGGTCATATTGCTCCCAAAATGGGCTGAGTAAAAGCTGTTCTTTGCTGTGTGCTGAATAGGGCCAGGCAGGGTAACCCTTGAGTGCAGGAAAGGCACTTAGCATTCAACTGATGAAAAGCAGCACCCTCATTCAAGTGGATGGAGTGCAGTCCGGCTAGAAGGTAATCAAATCTCCTTGAAAGATCAAGCTAGCATTTATGCTAATAGCCCTCTTTGTCCTACTTCACTGATGGCTGCTATTCAATTATCGTACTAACTAGAAAAAAGAATAGGAATATTTATTATGCAAATTATCCTTTGCTATCCTTGCACTAACATTGTGTATATAACCATAGCAGAATTTTAACATTCAATACATTTTTATTTCATTTTCTTTCTAAACGGATAGCTAGTTGAGCAGTTTAGTCCACTATTCTATTCAATTAGGAAGTACTTGAAGTTGGAGCCCGAAGTTTGCTTTGGTTTCATTTTTTAATCTCTCCCAGGAGTAATGAGCCCTATGGGCTAAGATGATAGGAAATGAACAAGACTTCATAAAAGGCCCAGAACCCTGTCACCAAGCTGTGAGGAGCCCAAGCCAAATGGAGAAACCACATGTAGGGGACCTGGTCAGCAGTAGAGCTGCACCCCGAGGAAGAATTAACCTTGTTTGAAAGATTACTGATGACCATTCAGCACCAGAATGTATGAGAGACCCCCAAAGCTGTGCTAAGCCTTCTCCAAATTTCTAACTCTCTGAACCTAGAGCAAAAAACAATGGTGGTAAACTAGTGCATTTGAGGAAATGACAATAAATGAGCAGAACACAACCTGATACCTCGGAGACAAGGCTGGCTTACCAAGATCAAAATATAGGCACTGGTTTTGAGACTAGTAGTCTGCAGGAGCCCCTCATGTTCAGAAGAGGTTGAAGATGAAAATTTGAAGAGAAATGAAGAATACATGATTAGAAGCAGAAAGGAATAGCATTTTACTTTATGGTGGTGAACTGCTTGGCAAGAATACTACTGCTGATAATACCAGCAGTGAGGGAAAGGTATTTAATTAACTCAGTGATTTAGTTAAAGGAATTTTTCTTAGAAGATCCAACTTTTCAACCACACCTGAACCTGATGAGATCAAGAATTAGAGACTGAGCCAGGCACTTTAATTGGAACAGGCTTTGAGGAATCAGGAGAGAGACTATTTGCATTTGAAAAGAATGTAAGAAATCGTGGCCAGAGCAGGACACTGTGGTAATTTTAATACAGGGATGCAAGTTCTTTGCCATTTCTCCCATCTAGAAGTGAGTTCTTTCTCTTCCATCCTTGAATCCGATAAGCTTGTGTTTTCTTCTCTTATAGAGGAACAAACCAAGTCAAAAGAGACCAGAGATGGACCTGAGTGTACAAATAATCTATAGATTAGTACAAAGGATTAAAGCAATGCCATTATAGCTCAGCTAGACCCAGCAGGTCTGAAAGAGCTAAATAGAGAAGGGAAGAGGTCTACAGAGTTCAGCTCAAATCCTTCATAAAATGAAGCAGAGAATAACCAAAGTCCAGTAGTTAAATCACTTAGACATGGTCAGATTTGAACTTATCATTTCTGATACGCTCAGAGATGGCCTGTGAACTCAGTGCCAGGACACCTGCCTGTCCTGTACAAAGCTCTGGGCTCAGTCCTCAGCCCTGAAAGAGAAAAGTGTGTGTTCCCTGTGTTAGACCACAATGTAGTCATGGATCTGTTAGGTTTTTGATGCAGCAGAGACGGAAGAGAAAAAGAGGCCTTTATTGAAGACCCTGAGAGGACCACAGGAAAATGGCAGGGGTCCTCTGGCCTTAGACCAAGGGGAGCTGGGACTTTGTGGACTTTGGCTAGGGATGGAGTTCGGGGGGTGGAGCTGAGTGACAGGGCAGAGCTGACTTGTGTGGGGAAGATAAAAGGAAGTTGTATTCAAGGCTGAGGGGAGAAGAGAGGAGGTGGAGATAAACTGTTTTGTTTGTGCATCAGCCGTGTTAGACCACCACTACCCAGATCCAGCAATCCACACTCAGGCCAGAATCTATCAATATCTATTTTACATTCATTCTCAAGAAAACTCAGTATGGCTCCCCTGACCTAAACCGTCCCCCAAACACCAAAGAGATTGCTGTCTTATTTCCAGTTTCTAGGTGGAGAGATAGCACAGTTCACTGAGTTCTGGCAGTTCAGTTGTGCCTTTTGGTGGCATTTCATCATCTGGATGTTCTATTGTGCCTCATTCCCCAAGATGTCATCAGTCAGAATGGCTTCATCAAAGATGATTTCTTGTGTTATCAAAACCAGCCCATCCTCTCAGGGTCTGCTACTGAGCTCAGGACACTGCCCCAGGCTTCCCCTTCATGGCAAGTTCCCTTTGGGGCTTTTTATCCTTTTTTCCCCAGCAGTCTTAGTTCAGGGTCAGTCTGTTCTGTCCTCTATTGGAATTTTAGGAGGAAAGGCTTACAGTCTGTCTCTTAGCTCTCCTAAAACAAATTGATCTGTGCTCACCCTAAAGCGTATGAGAGGAGAAAACCTCATGTTTGTATCTGAGAGAGATCACTCAAGTGACTTAATAAGAACAAAGATAATTCACTCCAAAAGGACTTTCTAATTCTGTCTGTATAAAGAAACTGAACTATTTTTCTTACTAATACTTTTAAATTTTGAATTTGTTTATTTATTTATTTTTTGGCCTCACTGAGGTCTGACTGATGAATTATATGGGTTTGGATTACACCACACAGTGTTTTGGTACAAGTATATCTTGTGTAGCTATTGCCACAAGCAAGATAATTAGCATGTTCATCCCTGATATACACTGTGTGTGTTAGGAACACTTAAGATCTATTCTTACACATACAGGAGGTACTTCCAAGTATGTGTATCAACTAGATCTACTGTGCTGTACATTTGATCTGTAGAATTTAGTCATATTATACCTGACAGTCTGTACTCTTTGCCAAATATCTTTCCATTTTCTCTAACCCTGGCCTCTGACAACTGCAACTTTACTTTCTATTCTATAATCTTGATTCTTTATAGGTTTCGCACGTAGGAGATCAGGCAGTATTTTGTCTTTTGTGTGCCTGGCTTACTTGGCAAAATGGCTTTTAGGTTCACCTCTGCTGTCACAAGTCATAGAACTTCCCTCTTTTGTAACGCTAAATAATATTCTCTTATACTCTTTATGCATTCATCTGTTGACAGGCCTATATATATATATATATATATATATATATATATATATATATATATAATTTTATGAAAATGGAAGTTATTTTATATGCATACAGACATGTACAAATATAAAATTAGATGTACTAGATAATTATACATATATACTATATAGTGCTAATAGTATATATATATATTTATATTAGCCATTTGTACCTCATCTGTACCTATATAGCTATAATACATATACTATGTGTGTGTATATATATATATATATATATATACTATGCTAAATACATTATAGTACTATATATAAAATATTATAGTATATATATAGTACACTAGTAATACTACTGTTTTAGTATAGCATTATGCTATAGTATATACAGTACTATGTATAATACTATGCTATAAATATAGCTATGTATGTTACATAGCTAGAAGTCTTATTTTAGCTCTCGAGGACCCTGCATAGCACTCTTCATGCTAACTGGATAAGCCACAGTGCACCCCGGTCCCCTTCTCTGCACACCCCCTCAACACTTGTCATCTGTTACCTTTGTTACAACAGCCATTTGCATCTCACTGGCCATCCTGTTGCTCTTGGTTTCACCCCCATGTTGATTGTGGGGGGGAAATTGGTGAGAGGAAGTGACCACAGATATCAGGAAGTCAAGCACGTGTAAAGTCACATGTACTTCTGTTGCGTGTAAGCCTTCATTCTTAAAAGAAAACATTTAGTTTTGACTGTAACTGGAGCAGCTTTCCAACTTGAAGGAGACTTTTATTGTCAGGAGTGATTTGCTTCATGCGTGTTTTCCAGATGATTTTAGTGGAATATTGTTGGCCTAGGAGGGTGTAATTTGGACGTGAGGACATGACCCTCAGATCACCATTGGATGGGAGAGGCCGCCTGTGAAATGATAAACAATATTTTTCATAGTCAGGCAATGGGATACAGGGCTGCTTCCAAAAGTGTTTCTATACTAGCAGTGTCATCAACACAGATTCTCAGACTCGGTATCCTGTGTCCTATTATCTGCTTCATTGCATTTGTAAATTGCTTGTGTTAAAAAGCCATCAGCGCAATTTGGCAGGCCTGTTCCTCACATATTAAAACAGTTAAAATGTACCTTGAAGGGTTACAGAATAATGATTTGAAAGCCAACATTCCCAACCAGCAAGTGTTCAGGGAATGCCTTAGCTGCCCCAAACAGATTCGCAGTTAATTTTTAAGTGTCACTGCACCAACTTAGACAGTTTTCTCCTTGACAGAGGGCTTTTTAATGGTTGCAACTTCTTGACTGAACACAGTGCACAACAGGAATATGCTTTGCAAGTGCTTGAAAATGTGAGCTAATAGCACTCACTCCTGGTACTTCAGTGCCACCTCCACTTCCTTGATATAGCGGGAAGGATCATTTGCCTGAGTCAAGTTTTCACTCATCTCTTACCAACCTTTACTGATAATTTGTTTTCTGTGCTCTCTCTCTCTCTCTCTCTCTCTCTCTCTCTCTCTCTCTCTCTCTCTCACACACACACACACACACACACACACACACAGATGTTGGTTTGCATCTGTTGTACTTAAAAGTGGCTGTTAATGTTACTTTTTATTTTATGAAAAAGTAAAACTAAAATTTATAACAAAATAATAAGAGAACAACAGTGGTTACTTGTAAGGCAGGGATATAATGAAGGGAACAAAGAAATTGATTTAGGTTTGTATTAATTGCAATGAGACTTGTCATCTGGTTTTAAGCTCTAGCATAATCTAGGCAGTTTAAGTCTAGAGCCTGTGCTAAGGACCACTAAGGTATACTGATTTAATTTATTGAAGATGAGGAGTGCAGATTCTCCCAGTAGCAATGGTGAATGAAAGAGGGTACACCACAGTCCCAGGTGCTCACCTAATACCGGCATTGCTTTCCTTGTAATCCCAAGCTCAGATAATAAATCCCAAGCCAGGGGAATATATGGAAGGCAGCTATTTTCAAAGATTACCAACCACCTGACACCAACAGTCTTGTCTGTCTAGGACTTATTGGCTACAAGCTTATTGCATTCTTTCAATGATTGTAAAATTAGCCTCTTCCCTGGCCAATCAGAATGATTTATATTTCCCTTAGGAAGAATGTACTAAGGAATATTGTTATACTAAATAGGATATATGTGTATCTGTGCCCTGCCTCTACATGTGCCTATCGTGAAGTAAGGTCCTATGAATAAAGACAGTGAATAAGGATATGATTAACAGTCCAATATAAATAAGTGAATAGGAGTTTGACTGACATTTCAGTATAATGTTCACACATTAATCTTCTTTTAAGAATGAAGGTAAACAGAGGATACTTCATAACTATTTAGGCCCTAGAGAATATTTCAAATCAAGTTGAAATTTCATATACTAAATCAAAGTGAAGGACTAAAACATACTAAAATTCTAGACATTGTCATGATGCATTTAAAATAAAACAAAATATCAAGTGGAAAAGAAGATTTCTTTTGTTGTGACTCATTTGAGAAAGTAAAACATTATTTAGCTTCTTTTGAGTATAGAAAAGATTTTAAAAAGCTATGTAATCAATAGTTGCTCCTTCCACATAGTGAATTACCTGCAAATGTGGCAATGTAAAGTAGCAAGCATTTCTGATCTCAGTTTGCGGGACTTGGAAATTAGAAGTGCTCAGATGGATGATTCCTCATGAAGTGGTCATCAGGATCTTACCCAGGCCTTGGGGCTAATGCCTTGGTTGTAGAGAGGATGTGTTTTAGGATGGGCCGTTCACAGGGGGCGGACAGGAGCTGACAGTCATGTAGGCTTTCCTTTGGGATTGTCTGGGTATCCTCTTGAACTGTCTGACTGCTTCCAGTAAAGCTAAGGATCTTGGAAGGAGAAAGAACAAATGGTGACTTGCAGTGTCTTCTTCCACTACTCTTAAAAGTCATGCAATGTCCTGTTTGTTTCATTATTTATGAAAAAATATTTATCATTTATTAAATTTTGTCCCACCCCATGTATTAAAAGCAGGTTGGTAACTCCAGTTCATATTCAGTGAGTGAGGAGTTCAGGATGACTTTTTGAGGAGCAGTTGTCGAAAAAATTGATAGGCTGGAGTGCTCATCTTTGACAGGTCTAGACAAAAAAAAGGGGGTATAGAAAGGAAGAATCATGATGTGTGTGTACAAACAGTACAGTTAGGAAAAATATGCTGTGCTTCTGCATAATTTTATGAGAAGCAAGATTTGCACAAATAGTGGTTGGACAAGATATTATGTTGGCTTCTAGTACTATGGACAAACACTAGGGAGATAACAAGGTAGAAAGTATTAATTATTGAATCTGTGATATAATTCATCTATAAAAAATAAGATAAGTATATTGCTACACTCTCTTCATTCACTGATTAGAGACATCTGCGATAATAATATCTGTAAGTATAATATAATGTATGCATCTTGTATGACACCAAAACATTATGAAAACAATTTTCAATGTATTAATTTATCAAATCTGTTAATTTGTTTTGAAACTGTCTCATTTCTATTTATTCTTCAATAAAAATAATAATAATAAATAAATAATTTAAAAAATTGATGGGCATATTTGAGAGCTACTACAGATGGGGAGTTAGCTGAATGGAAGTAAATGGGACAAACAATAAGAAGGAATCCCATGCCAGCATGCCCCACAATATCTGGGAGCAAAAGGCAATGCAGAAGGTACATCTGGACGTTTTGGAGAGTGTGAACAGACACTAACTGGCAGCCTTCCCTGCAGCAGTGACAGTGCCTGGAGAGTCTTTCGGAAAACGGTAGACTTTTCAATTGTAATGATCCTGGGGTGGGATATTGTTGACATTTAAATTAGTGGTGGAGGTCAGAGAAGATAGATACTTTGCAGTACTTCAAACAATTCTTCATAATCAAAATAACTCCGACATTGTGCTTGACTTTCTTACGTCCCTCTAGTGTATATGAAAACTTGTTTCGAAATATTCGAACTTCCCTTTTAAAATTGCAGAGTCACTTTTGTATGATTTTCATAGATATTATGGAACAATTTTACTTTTCTTGTTTTTTTTATTAGTATATGTTTGCAGTACATAATGGGGAGGTAGTGCCTATATATAACACATTTGGTTGGTGCAACCAGAGATTGAATTCATACCCTTGAGCTTGCTAGGCAAGCACTTATTCTACTGAGATATCTACCCCCGGCCCCAACACATCTTAATTATTCTTTTTGGGGTCCCCTACCTCTTTGGCCCTCTCTGCTTCTTCTAGCATCAGGCTCCACTCCCCTTCACAAAAGCTCAATTTTCATTTTCCCCCTTACATTGTATTTTTTCTGTTTTCCCTCCCCATCTCTTCTTCTTCCTTCATGCTTTTTGTTAGAATTGAGTATGATTCATTCATTTACTAAATTTCATTCACTAGTAAGTCTTGTTACTGACCACACTACTTGTAGTATTTGAATTTCCGATACAATATGCCCAGTGTATTCTCCTGCAATTGTATCTGGCGCTTGTGCAGTTTCCACCTACAGGTTGAAACTTCTGGCTTCTTCACTGCGCCTTCTAGTTTAGTTGCACTCGAGCATTGGCCTGCTGTTGTGCATTCTGCCTAATCATGAATTGCTTATCCCCCATTTACAATACGGCATTAAATTGACTTAAGAAAATTACATATGCAAGTTATTAGTGTCCATTACTTCAAGAGTGAAAGTAAGGTATTGTGAAATATTTGTAACAATAATGATAAATTGGTTCTGCTGGGTTTGAGAATATACAAAGCACTGAGGTTCTAGCGCTGCTAATCATTTTATATAACAAGCCCTGGTCATTTGTGGGAAATGTCCTAGAAGAGATCCATTCAGGAGAAAATGACATGAATAACGTGGATAATGTTAATTATTTTAGTGGCCATATTTAAGAATATAAAGCCAAACAGGTAAAATTAATTTTATTACCATTTAATATTTTATTTAACCAAATATTATTTCAAATGAAATCATATAAAACATATCAAAATGTTCCTTTATTGTTGTACATCCTGCCTGCGAATGCCACGCAGTTTTGTTTTGTTTTTTGTCGCGGGTCTTTCTCGATTCTGATGAACCATTTCAAGAGCTCCGTAGACACAGTCGGAGCTATGGTAGGGGACAGTGCTATTCTAGAGGCTCCATGAAGAGAGAAATTCTTAAGAAGGGAATAAAATTGGACTCTCCCCTTCTGCGCAAGGGTGGAGCGCTGCTCGCATCTTCCTGCCCTTCTCTGATCTTGAGGCTGTAGCTCCTGCGCACTCCATCAGCAGCGCAGATCTGTGCCAGAGGCTGCCGCTGGCCTCAACGCAAAGCTGGAAAGCCAGGGGGCGCTCCGTGCGGAGCTCTTCCACCTTCAAGTCCTCCCTTGTCCTGAGTCTCCAGGTCCCACTGAGATCTCCCTCTGTTCAGATCTCTTCTCTTCAAATGACATAGGCTCCACGAGTATCCTTCTCACTGCCTTTTCCACCTGACACGTCCAGCATTTGGGGATCCTCTTTTATCCAATGTTCTTGTTCCCCATTGATAACAAGCTCTTTCCTAATCCACTATTTGGCAGGAAGGCCTGTTGCCCCAGTAGCCTGGTAGTTAAAAGCACAGGCCCTCCAGGCAACACACCTCCACTGAGGCCCTTTTTGTGTAACTCCAAAGCTGTAGATTCTTGAGAACTAAGCTAAATTCTGATCCACAGTTATGTAAGAAGTTTAAGTAAAACAATACCTCTTGGAGTTGTTGTGAGGCTAATAATGTGGGTTAAGTGAAGCAATGGGTGTAAGAAACATTGCACAAGTCATGAGATATTGTAAGCAATTGACAGAAGGAAGCTCTTATCACACTGTTCTTCAACCTATAATTCTCTTCTTGTTCTCAGCTCCAGGTTCAAATCCTAACAGCCAGGCTTTCTTAGGTCCCACCTTTTCTCTAAGACATCTACAAACTTTATTCTCTCCTTTTCATGTATTTCTTGAGAAGTCTGACATAAACCCGCATGGATTTCTAGTACAGAGCACATCATGACTATTTAGTAAATCTGTTGATCAGTTGACTGATTGATGAGGAAATGAGGAACACTAGGACAGATGCTACTGAGAGCAACCCCAGCTGCCTGCGCTCGTCTGCAGCCGTGATAAGCAGTTTGACTGTGACCCTAAGAGGCATACTCTGGATCACCCCAAAGATGTTCCTAGGAGGGTAGGGCCACCACTGCCCACCACAGTGTCTCATTCAGTGACATGCCCATGACTCCCTTCCTCTGTCCTCTGAATTTCCTTTATGCCCTCATGAGCTTCCTGGGATTATCACCCAAAGAAACTACCTGCATTGAAGACCTGGTTTCAGAGTTTGCTTTGGAAGTGATACACACACAAGGGTGATAGAATTATAATGTGAACTGTCAACTCCAATAAATGTGGGTAAGGAGATAGCTGGGCAAATGTTGAAAGAAAGCAAAGGACAAAGAGCTATGTTTGATATGCATGGGAAAGAGGTGGAAGACCAATGCATCCCCAGATTCTGAGGAACTGTATTATTCAAATTGGAAACATCAGGAAAACTCACCTAGAATTAGGGAATATGACCCAGTTGCATAGCTACTACTACTCCGTGTTTTCATAGTGTAGTTGTTAAACCAGGTTTATAATTCTTGAGGGAAAAAGGAGTGGTATTAGGGTTCCCTGATTTCATTATCTTCTTTCCTATTTTCAGTGTTCTTATAAGTTTGCTAGGACTATATTCATCTTTCAGAAACAAAGTAGAAAACGAAGAACTCGAAATAACTGATTTGGGGGCTGGGGAGATAGCTCAGTGATCTAAGTGCCTACCTGGCAAGCACAGGGACACAGGTTCAATTCCTGGTGGATCATTGCAAGTCCAAGCTGCATTGTACAAGGCATGAAATATATAAATAAATCAATGATTTTTAAAAATAACTGATTTGTTCAGAGATATAGAAAATAAGTGACAGTGATTACATAACAACAGTGCTTCTGTAGTTACCTGTTTCTGAATTAACAATGATATAAAAAACAATTTAGAATAAAAATAAAAGAAACATATTTCAGAAAATAGAGTCAAATAAAATTAGTTCTTTTGCGTAGGGGCCACCAAAATATGTCAAAGTGAGGTACAGAAAGAAACAGATGAAATAGTGGAGACATTATACATCAAACATTACATGTCATTTAAATGCTTTATTTATAGTCCATTTTCTTTATTCTGGGAAATAAAGACAGGAACATATGGCAGCAGAGAGCTGCCTCAATGATTCAGATTTCATAAGAATGTATTAAGAACTGAAACTGATTTGACTTCTGTGACATTGGATAAGGAATTAGACAAAGGATGCTTTCTGGGTACTTAATGAATGTGAACGGAAGAGTAGCTTGATGGGAAAAACTATTGAGAAAAATTTCTTTCATATTAAAATTCTCTGTCAGAATTTTATCTTTCCAAGTCACCCAGGCTACACACACAAGGGTGATAGAATTATAATGTGAACTGTCAACTCTAATAAATGTGGGTAAGGAGATAGCTGGGCAAATGTTGAAAGAAAGCAAAGGACAAAGAGCTATGTTTGATATGCATGGGAAAGAGGTGGAAGACCAATGCATCCCCAGATTCTGAGGAACTGTATTATTCAAATTGGAAACATCAGGAAAACTCACCTAGAATTAGGGGATATGACCCAGTTCCATAGCTGCTACTACTCTGTGTTTTCATAGTGTAGTTGTTAAATCAAGTTTATAATTCTTGAGGGAAAAAGGAGTGGTATATTTTTCAAAGGTAAAGCCCATAATCAAATCAGCTTTCATGAAATACAAGAATACTTGATATTTTTATTGAGCTTTGATATTATTAGAGAAAACATGATAAATCTTGATGTGTGATAAATCTCTGCATTTGCTACTGTTTGCCTTTAGAATGTCACATAAAATTACATAGAACCAGTCAATTTGAATTGGGAATTGTAGTTTCTTTTTTAACATTTTAAAATGGTTTCATTTATGTATAACCCGAAAGCATTGCATCGTGCTATTTGCTGTAAATGTATTAGCTCTGCTGTGAAGTCATTCACTTCTGAACCCCATAAAAAGAGGGTTTTAGCCAGGCAAGCTTTTGTCCTGTGCCCTCTAACGCACAATTTAATAAATGCCATTTTCTAACTGCATTACCTCATGCTTTGGCTAGAACCCAGACAAATCCTGAGAGAATAAGGGAAATGTGCTTTCTGACTGATTCATCCATATTTTATTTTACTTTTCATTAAGAAATTACTCTTTGAAAAAAAATCAATAATCCCCCCCATGGCTGAGGGGAGAGGCAGGTGCTTTGCAGGGGCACATTCAAATACCTCAGATTGCACTGCCTTCGGCCAGATGTTGCTGATTGAGTTTCTGTCCTTTCTCCTTCCTCCAGCCTGGGCACATGGCGATGCCAGGAGAGTGACCTATCCCACGGACAGCCAGGGCCACTTCTGTGGCCAGAAGGGCACCCCCAATGAGTGAGTATGGCCAATTAGCTCTGTGCACAGAATTTCAACTGTGTAAACTGGAAACTAGAAAGCCCTTCACTGAGAATCTGACTAGATTTCTTAGGAAGACTGAAATTTACACAGGAAGGTTTTCCTTCCCCCTTTTCCTATGAACAACTGGGAGTATTTGGGAAGTTTTATATTAAATGACTTACAGCATGATGTCATTGTCATGCAGCATTTCATTAGAATACCCAGAGATTCTGCTTCATAAAAATGGAATTCTAATGGATAGATTGGCCCAGTGAGTTTTTCAATGACTGTATTTTGCAGTATTATATATAAAGCACATTACTGGCAGACCAAGTTGTGAGCTACCACATAAAAGCTGGTGCAGTTATTCTTCTTCTTTTTTCTTTTTTCTTTTTTGGCAGAACCGGGGATTGAACTCAGGCCCCTGCACTTGCTGGGGAAGAGCTTATTCCACTGAGGCATCTCCCAGTCCCCAGTAGTTTGATTCCTTTTGTCACACTGCCTACTGATAAATCATTCTCCTTCCCAAGTGAGTGGGATCGGACAAATAGCTCAGCTGATTAAAGCACCTGAAAGCAGGTTCAAGGGCCTGTGGTGCTGGCCCCTCCCCTGGGCATGCTGAGACAAAAATTGAGACTGGGCATGGTGGCATGCACCTGTAATTCCAGCTTTTGGGAAGTTGTAAACAGGTGGATCACTAGGAGTCCGATCTAGTAGTGAGACCCTGAACACCCTGTAGACCCTTCCCTAAGATACAAAGTGAGGGGGTAACCCAGAGGTCATCAGTGCTCAATAGGATTTTCAGGCAACTTAATTTCTATGGGAGTGTCAACTCACACACAGCTGAGAAAACAGTTCCTTTCTATTGTTAATCCCAAGAGAAGTCTCCATTTCTGAAAGCCAGTTTTATATTTTTTCACCTTAAAATCTAGCAGCCAAGAAAACATAAATTGCACACTTTTAGAAAATGTTCCCTTTTTTCTCCTGGTCCATTTCTTTCCTTACTTTGCAACCTAAGGTTGTTGCTAGATCTCCTATCTCTTTATAACAAATTCAGTTTCTATAAAAGCTTACTTGGAATGGTTAAAACAAAAAGAGGACAACAGCCTCTGCCCCACCCACCCCCACCAGCAGCACTACTGTAAAAAACAAACAACAAAAAAACAAAGGTTTAGAATTTCAATTTTGTTCTCATGCTGCTCCCTAAATAACTGAGTTTATTGCTGTAAGAGCTATCAAGAGGCAAACAAGAGATTCAGGAAAGAGTTAACAAATTTATTGACAATCATTTTAGGCAAACAAGGAACCCAGATATTTGGAGGGGGAGGGAAAAATTCTTCATCATTTTAAGCTCAGTTTACAAAGGACAAATTTATTCCTATAGAAGGCTTCTCCCTATCACAGACAAGTGAACTAAATTCTGTTTTAGGAGGGTAATTCTTCTTTTAGCCTCAGTACTTAGAAAGTCTTAGACATTGCTGAAAAAAGCTTTACACTATAAAGGACTAAGAAACCTCCAGGTGATGTTAAAAAAAAAAAAAAGAAAATCATACAAATTTCTACATCTTCAGTACTTTAAAGCAGACCATTTTTAAAAGGCTTTTATAATGATAAGTGTTTTAGAAGTAACCCAGTGACCCACTTGCTTTGAGTAAAGATGTGGCACTGCAGATTTCAGTGAGCAAAAATTATTTGGAGAGAATCCTTATTTAACAAAGACATGTGTTCAGCAAAATAATACAATATATTCCGGTAGTCATTAAATTATAATTTATGATAAATTACATTGTAATTTAAACAGATTTAGAGCAATAAAATAGGGTAAACTGGAAATTATGCTTATAATTTTAACAGTGGATTCTGCTGTTTGTTTTCATAGGGTTTTTTTTTATAGTTTCTAGGTTTGTTTTACAATTATAGCTTGCCTTACTCCTGGAAATAACATACTTTTATATTTCTATAATAATTTTATAATTCCATAAACATAGTAGTAAAACCCAAAAACATCATAGAATTTTGAAGAATTTTACCACACAAGTATAACATCTTAAGTCACTATAAACAAACTTAAAAGACAAGTGACAAATCTAGAAAAATTATTTTTAAAAATTTTTGGACAAACAGATCAAATTTTATAATATAAACTGCTCTTAACAAGATCAAAAAGGAGGGCTGGTGAGATAGCTCAGCCAACTAAGTACCTGCTTAGGCAAGTGCAGGACCAAGGTTTGATCCCTGGCACAACATGCTACACTGTCCCCCCCCACATGTGCTGAGCTAGCCCCAGTACTGGTGGTCCTTGCCTATAATCCCAGCATTGGGGAGGATGAAAACAGGAGGATCACTACAAGTCCTAGACTGGGCACGACTATAATCCCAGATCTTGGGAGGCTGTAAACAGGCAGATCACTGAGTCTGATCTAGTAGTGAGACCCTGAACACTCTGTAGACCCATACCTAAAAAATACAAATAATAATAAATGCTTGAACAAAATAATAAATATGACTTTATTTACTATATTGTCAAATAAATTAAAAGGATTAAAATTTCCCCTGTTGGCTAGAGTGAGAATTAGATATGTCACTTTCTATTGGTGATAGTGTGATATAATATGTGTCAGATTTTCATCAAACATGTATGCTCCGTGATTCAGCAGTGTTGCTCTTAGAGATGTATCTGGCAGAAATATAAGCACATTCCTTAGTATTATAGGTGCTGTGTTTGTCAGTTTTCCAGTACTATGACAAAACAGCCAAGAAAAAGTTTATTTATTTTTTAATATTTTATTGAGAAACAAATAGCAATGAGACAGTTTGAAAACTGATTAGTAGGACAGTTACAATAATTAATATATTGCATATTGTTGTCTTAATGGTTATTTATAGCACAAGATGCAGACAAGATATCTATCCTGTCCACAAACACTATTAGAACAAATCTTTCCATTCACTGAATTAAGAGAAAGCAGCTATATATCTATCTTATGTTGAATATAAAGATACAAAATAGTCCTTCATTTATATTCCCCTTTTTGTTTTGTCAGAGAAAGGTATTCCATTGCCATTTAAATATTGTAGGTGCATGAATTCAGCAAAATAATCCAATATAGTCCAGTGGTCCATAATAGTAGTGGGTTTTCTGTAGGACTGGCAATATCAGAAGTTGTTGACTTGAGCCTTTTACAGCTCAGCATATTAATATGCCTTTACTTTTTATACCGCATTTTTATATTTTTATGCTGGATGGTTAAGACCAAGATAAAGCAAGACCAATAAAGCAACAAATGTAACTTTTATCTGATAAGGTCAGTCAAATCCCCTCAGGATTTATCCTATAACCCTGTACCACACTTTGTAGATCCTTTGCCAGTATCAGCCTTATAGATGAGTCACAGCCATTGCTTGACCAATTTGCTCTCTGTAAAAGCCTGAGAGCACGTTTTCTTTCCATGTGACTCTCCTTACGCACACTCTACATTGTTTATCACTTTCCTCTGTGGCCCCATAAATCTTAATGAAAAAACTTGGGACACCACTGAGTTACAGGACATGATAGTACAGGTTCTCTTATGTCCTGAGTCTTCACTGACCTTGAAAGGCTGGGGCAAAAATGTTGAAGACAAACAGTTTAAAGTCATGAAGGTTTACTTCAGCTCACAGTTTCAAAGGGGTTGATCCATGGTAACATGACCCTGTTACTTTGCATTTGTGAGCACACTGTGCATCATTACAGGGACATGTGGCAGAGGTGAGCTATACACTTCAGACAGGCAGGGAGCAAAGAGAGGAAAAAGGGTCCAGGATCTCAACTCTTGTAAGGTCATGGTCCACTGACTGTGCTTCCTAAACCATTCCACACATCCTACAGCTCCACCGACTCCCAGGAGCCCCCCAGGATAAGACACTTCAACAGGACCATGCACATACCAGGCAGGCACTGTGCTACTAGAAATATCCCTGCCCCTTCTCTTTTTACAAATGATAAATATTTTATCACAAGAATACACATCCTGGAGTCAGTTTCTGACTTTACCACAGTGAGCTTTGATTCTTGGGTGTGGGACCCACTCATCTGGCTGATAGTGGGGCAAATATTAAATGAGAGAACAATAATGTAGGAGAAATTTCAATCTTTCTTTCTATTTACAAATCATTGTTTTTTGAAATCCTCCAATGGACTGGCCCCCAGGTGATATTCATGGATACTCAAATAAGAAATGTCTGTACCTTTCTTCAGGGATCCCTTAGATTTCAGCGATAAATCAAAAGAGGCATAGACATGAATCTATTGTGTTCATACAGTGCCATATTTTAAAACTAAAGTACTGTAGTAGTCACTTTTCCAGCACTGGGATATAACCCATGAGACCTGCAATTTAAAGGAGGAGGGGTTCATTTTGGCTTATGTTTTCCAAGGGTTCAGTCCATGGCCAGTATGTTCTCAAGCAAAACAGCACAGCAGAAGGACCTGGTGGAGGATAATTGTGCAACTCATGACAGCCAGGTGACAGCCAGGAAGTAGAGAGACAGGGAAGGGAGAAGCTGGGAGCAAGCACGCACCTATTATGTTGTGCCTCACCTGCAGGTCCAGCCAGGTTCCCTCCTTCTCATACCACATTCAGCTAAGAACTAATTAATGAATTGATCCACTGCTGAGCAGAATGCCTTAATGATCCATCTCCTTATAAAAGTCACAACTCTGAATATTTGGGGGGAGATAGTTTAAATCTAAACCATATGTACCATGCTAACAATCCCAGGTGATGCATCACCCCCATTCTTTTCCATAGGCTCCTTCAAAATCCCAATTTAGTGATTTGAGTATTTATCACTCCCTGAATTTATGCAAATGATGAATTTTTTGATTGAGCTCAAAATTGTTCGAGACCAAGAACATTCTCTTTTTCACTGTTGCATCCTTGGCACCTACAGTATTGTTTGGAACTATAGTAAATACATTATTATATGAATGAAAATGAAGGGCTACCACCAAGAAGTGATGTGAAGAAGTCAGTGTGAAGGACTTAGTCCTTGCAAAAAAACACTCTCATGTGGAAGATGGGGAAACTGGAACTCAGAAGAGTGAGTCCCTTTCTAGGCCCATTTGACTAGCAATGGTAGTGCTTTCCAACCTCAAATCCTGTGCTCTGTAGGCTGCACACCTAGAATTGCAGTGAAATGGGTTTCATGCTTACCCTAGTCTTGAACAGAAGTGGTAAAAAGAAATTCATTGAATAATGTAAGTAGCTATGCATGTTTGTATGCAAAAAGGAAATTTATGTATACTTAGCTGTGTAAAATGTTTAATCTTCTTTCTGCTGGTGGACACCGCCAAGGAAGCATCATCAGTCTCTCTTCTGATTGTCATCATGTCTAAGTCAGAGTCTCCCAAGGAGCCCAAGCATCTATGGAAGCCCTTCAATGGAGGGCTGAGCTTTGAAACAACTGATGAGAGTCTCAGGAGCCATTTTGAGCAATGGGGAACACTCACAGACTGCATGGTAATGAGAGACCCAAACACCAAGTGTTTCAGGGGCTGTGGTTTTGTCATTTATGCCACTGTGGAGGAGGTGGATACAGCCATGAATGCAAGGCCACACAAAGTGGATGGAAGAGTTGTGGAACCAAACAGACCTGTCTCAAGAGAAGATTCTGAAAGCCCAGGTGCCCTCTTAATGGTGAAGAAGATCTTTGTTGGTGGCATTAAAAAAGATACTGAAGAACAGCACCTACAAGATTATTTTGAGCAATATGGAAAAACTGAAGTGATTGAAATTATGACTGACTGTGGCAGTGGAAAAAAGAAGGGCTTTGCTTTTGTAACCTTTGATTGACCATGATTCTGTGGATTAGATTGTCATTCAAAAATACCACACTGTGAACGGCCACAACTGTAAGGTGAGGAAAGCCCTGTCCAAGCAGGAGATGGCTAGTGCTACATCTAGCCAAAGAGGTCAAAGTGGTTCTAGAAATTTTGGTGGTGGTCATGGAGGTGGTTTTGGTGGCAATGACAGTTTCAGTCATGGAGGAAACTTCAGTGGTTGAGGTGCTTTGGTGTGTGCCGTGGTGGAGGTGGATGTGGTGGCAGTGGAGATGGCTACAATGGATTTGGTGATGATGGAAGCAATTATGGAGGTGGGGGAAGCTATAACAAATTTGGCAATTACAACAGTCCATCTTCAAATTTTGGACCCATGAAGGGAGGAAACTTTGGAGGCAGAAGCTCTGGGCCCCCTATGGTGGTGGAGGCCAAGATTTTACCAAACCACAAAATCAAGGTGGCTATGGTGGCTCCAGCAGCAGCAGTAGCTATGGCAGTGGCAGAAGGTTTTAAACACTTCCAGGAAACAAAGCTTAGCAGGAGAGGAGAGCCAGAGAAGTGACAGGGAAGCTACAGGCTACAGTAGATTTGTGAACTTAGCCAAGCACAGTGGTGGCAGGGCCCAACTGCTACAAAGAAGACATGTTATAAGCAATACTCATGCATATGGACAAAAAACTCGAGACTGTATTTGTGACTAATTGCATAACAGGTTTTTTTTAGTTTCTGTTCTGTGGAAAGTGTAAAGCATTCCAACAAAGGGTTTTAATAGAGATCTTTTTTTGCACCCAGGCTGTTGATTGCTAAATGTAATAATCTGATCATGATGCTAAATAAATGTGTCTTTTTAAAAATGTGCTATGTAAAGTTAGTCTACTCTGAAGCCATTTTGGTTAACATCTCCAACAGTGTGAAGTTGGAATTCCTTCAGTGTGATGCCAGGTTCCATTTAAAATTTCTTTACAATTGCTTGGATAAAGAAGTCATTGTCTTCAGAAACCTTGGTGTAGTTGAACTGACAGTTACTGTTGTGACCTCTGAATTCGACCATGAAAAGGTCACCCAAGCAAACAGTCAGCTACTTGGTTATAAAAATGATTGTTGGCACATCCTATATATCTAAATTGAATAATGGTACCAGATACAATGATAGATGGAATTGAAGCTGTGTATCATCCATTATCATGTGTAATCAATAAACAATTTAATTCTCTTGAAAAAAAAAGTATAGTCTTAATTCCAACCTAGGGGGAATGCTTATTCAAGGGTAAGCGGAACATTTGTACTTGTTATTAGCATGATGGCATTATATCCATGCTTTGCTTCTCATCTCTAGAAGAGATATATCTTACAGCTGAACTTGAATTCTGTACTTAGAAAGGGTACAGTAATGTTTGGAGTATAGACTTTGACCTTTTGTGTGGTACTTATAGTGAGCCCAAAGGACTCTATGGAAAGCACTGGGAGTTTTCTGAAATATCAAGAAGACAGAGAAGCTGAGACTTGGAAGGAAAACAGTGCTTGTTGCTGTGTGTAGCTTCTGTCTTGCAGTCTCAGGGAAGTCCTGCATGACACTTGGGTTAGAGACCATCGCTTTGAGATTTCCACTAAAAGCCAAGAACCTGGCTGATATTGATGCCACCTTCTGGCTACTACAAAAACTTCAGCTTACAAAGGTTCTGCTAAACTTTGAAATGATACAGCACCATTAATTACCAAGTGAGGCAGACAGAAAAACCCACCCCAGAGCTCAAGTAAAGAGACAGAAGCCTTTGGAGGACCTCTACATTCTGTTTGACATCTGAGTGAAACAGTAACAGCTCTATGTTTAGTTCACTGAACACCTTTCACGAAATGTCAGAAGTGCCCCAGAAATCTGTTTAAATACACTACACACCCAGGTCCCCTACTTGGGGCTTAATTTTTATTTATTTATTTATTTATTTATTTTTGTCTTTTTGAGACAGGGTCTCACTATGCAGTTCAGGCTGGCCTTAAGCTCACTTTGTAGCTCAGGCTGGTCTCGAACTCACAACAATCCTCCTGCCTCAGCCTCCCGAGTGCTGGGATTACAGGCATGTGCCACCATGCCCGGCTAATTGGGGCTTAATTTTTAAAACTTGAATCAATGTAATATGCAAATGTAGTGAAGAGCTTTATAATAAAAGCAGTGACCCCCCCCCTCCAACCTAAGTCCAGTTACAGTTTTATTCCACAGACATGATGTTTCCTCTCTCTCTGGTTCTGGTTCATCTGGCTGCTATTTTTGTGTACTCTTAAATTATATTCTCTTTATTTTATGCTATACCAACTTTAGATAGCTTGTGCTGACAGCCAGCCTTGGAAAGTGAAGACTCAGCTTGTTCCCACGATCTCTTCCAGGTCCTCATGTTTGGCAGCTGGATTACTACATAAAGATCTCGTCACTTTAAATAATGTACTAATATCTACTTCTTGTTTCTGCTGCCCTTAGTCAGTACCTTAACTACTCTTAGTTTCATTCATTTTGCAGTATTGAATAACTGGTTAGAATGGGCCAAGTCCTAGGCTGACATTCTGACATGGTAAGAATGAAAAGCTGTATAAGGTCCGAACTGTACCTTTGAGGATAACATAAGCTGGTAAATAACTTGAGTACTTTTTTGCAGTTTATAAATTGACTTTATTTTTCATGCAGTCTTGATACTTACTGATTTTCCATTCATAATTTCAACTTCTCTTAAGGGACCGGTGATCCATGACACATGATAATGTATGTATTTGCTTAGGTACAAATGTGAATTGCATGCTCAGCTTGAGCCGTGGATGATGCAATGGTTTAAGTGGTGAAAGAGCAATGCTGACACTTGCAGAGTCCTAAATAGTCTTGTGCTTCCTATGTGTGAATTTATAACCAGCTGCATGAAGCATTTGAACTCAGAGATGTTATGTGGGCTTATTTTTCTCCTAACGTTGACCTAAACTGTACTTTTTCAAATTCCCTCAGCGAGATTACATTGCTTGCCAGACATTTCTGTGGGCCAGACTTTAGAGTAGTCCAGTTTAAAATTTCAGTCTTATTTCTTCCAGCATCCGGTTTGATCCCATGAAGGAGATGGAGTCTGGAGAGTATCTGATCTGCTGCTCTGTTTTGCTCCTTTCTGATTCTAACTCTCTAATCATGTTAGGAGGGATGGGAGGACGAGGAAAGGGTTTTCTGTTATTTTGATGGATGCAACCTGGTCCCCTACGGCGGTTGTCATAAGACAAAACTGACTAGCTGTCAATACTCTTTTTGAAGGAAGGAACCAACGACAGGCTTTCTTATGGCCAACCAGGGAGAATTTGCTGGCAAGTCCTTCATGGATAGCTGCGTGTGAGATAGCGGCTTTGGCCAGCTGTCTCCCGAATGGATTCAGCTTTTCTTCCTGGTGATTTGCCTCCACCATCTCTCATTGTCAGGAAAGGTACTACCCAGGATGCTCAAGCTCACTTGCACTTCTACACACCCTGGCCAGACAGGCTGCTTTCCTGGTGGCTTCTTTCTGCTCCACTGAACTCCCTCCTTTGTGAGCTCTGTGGCTCTCGTTTCCCTCTCCTCAAATAGGCACAGAGACAGGTCTGCCACATAAGACATTTCAATTGGAAATTGAGATTCTGTCTGCCTTCCTGTGCATGCATTTAATCTAGAAGAGTTCCCTCAGAGCCTGCTCTGTTTTGGAATTGGGGAAGACAGCCCACCCTGTCCTCAGTGATGGGGAGGATAGCCCTTAAGTCTGATCACTGTATCAGATCTTTCCAGTTGTGCTCTCTACTCCATTTCCTTCTCTTCACTTGTGTAGACAGGGGCCAAAAAGGCATACAAGCAATGGAAGGATCAAGACTTAATTTGTTGTGGAGGATTATCCATAGAAGGAATGATTCTGGGTCAGTGGGGGAAACATTGCTTAACAGTCCATTAAATATTTTAAGCTATTCACGTGGTCAGATTAGTTAATGGAAGACTTGCTAAGGTGCTGGGAAGCCTTCAGGAGCAATTAGGGCTATGTCTCTTAAGGTATGATTTATGCAACAACTAAATCTATGCCCATCAGGAATCTTAAGGGGAGATATCCAAACAGGTGGGTTCTCGAGGTCAAGGAGGACTCAAGAACTAGGATTTTTAATAAATACCTCAAGTCTTATTTCACTACATGGTGTCTTGAGTCCTCCCAACACCACTGTGATGTAGACATGGCTGGCACTGTCTTCACTTGCCAATGAGGACAATGAGATTCAACACAGAACCAAAGCTTTTCAAGTGACAGAGGAATAATCCATTCTAAGATAGTGGTTAATTATAGTCAGAGGCCATTGCTCTTCCATTAACTAGCATTTTTAATAGAAAAAAAATAATCAATTTTTTAAATCTCTTTACAGATTATCACAGTATTCTATGTTGATTTTAAGAAATCAACATAGAATAAAAGGCACAAAAAATCAAAATAATGGAACCCAACATTCTTTTGGTGTCTTTTTGAGACAGAGTCTCAGTATGCAGGCTGATTTTGAGCTCACTTTGTAGCCCAGGCCAGTCTCAAACTCGCAACAATCCTCCTGCCTGAGCCTCCCAACTTCTGGAAATTACATGTGTGCACCACTATGTCTAGCGACTAACTGAACATTTAGATACAATATTTTCTTTCCATAGGTAGTTTTTACACCTTTTTTTGTATAGTTGCAATCAAACATATTTTAATACTGTCTAGCAAGTGGTTTCCTAAAGTTAATGTATTAATTTCTGTATCCATTAAAGATATTCTGCATCATTATTTTCCATGATAATATAAAGTTCCAACTCATGAAAGCATAATTTTATGTTTACCCAACGCCCTACTGGTAGACAATTTGATTAGCTCAACTTTTTCTAATTATAAAAAAAGATGCCTTAATTGTCAGACAGCCTAAAGAGGAGTATGAGAATATATTGTGGCAGTCTAAAGAAAATTAAGCTAATTTGTAAAGGTCATAACAATGCTTGGGGTCTGAAATACTCCCATGGTGACTAAAAAGATGATTTAATGTGTTTTCTAAACAGGAACAAGACTCTTTTGTTTTACTTTAACCTGCTAAGATGCACCAGTCCTTCTGTGATGATAAACCTACAGTGCCCTACCACACAGGTAAGGAAAAAGGTGCCTCCCTGGAGGCAGGTGTAGGTCTAAACACTTTGGGAGAAAAGAATTCAGAAATGTGATTCGAGTCCTATATATGTGTGGTGGCAAGGCACAGGTATGATCCCGGCTTTGCTTATATGCAATCAAAACTAAACAGGGATTATTTCAGAATTGCTAAGGAACCTTAGCTAGTAGTTACTTTATCCAAGCATATGCTCTTGTAAATAAATAACTGCAAGCCCCCAAAGATGTATTTTTCTCAATATTAATACTGTATTGGGGGAAGTAAAGCTAGCTCCTATAATAACTCCAATTTTTCAGTGATTTAACATAATAATGCTTGTTTCGACTACGTGACAGTGCAAGGCAGGTGTCTATGTTCGATGAACCACATTCCCCCAGCTCCTTTTTATCTATCAGTTCTTCCGTCCTCTTCATCATCTGCACCCAGCCACCAGAAGGAGGCAGCAAGGAGAAATAACGCACCACTCTTAAAAGCCTCCGATCAGGAGAGTTGCTCATAGAGATGCTGGCCCTGTGCCACAGAGATCAAATAGGCCTGATAGGGCATAGATGGAAGGAAGAAGACAGCAGGCGAGGGCACTGTGAGCCAAGAAGCTGCTGCTTTCCCCGCCGAAGCAGCACAAACCCCAGTGGACAGTTAGCTGTGCCTTTTGTGGTCTCGCCTCTGGCCAGCAGAATAGTCTGCTTCCAAAAGCACTCAGAGACCCACAGAGTACTGTTTTTAACTCAGAGTCCTGTCTGTGTGTGATGCATGGTTCTTCCATCAGATTTGGCATTAACTGCATGGCAAGGACTGGTGGAAAACTCAGAGTAACTCACCATTCAGCAAGAGAGGAGAGAAACATGCACACCAATCTCTGGTTTGTGTGAATGGGGAATATTCTTTTTTGTTTTTGAAGGAACCGGGGATTGAACTCAGGCCCTTGCCCTTGCCAGGAGAGTGCTTATTCTACTGAGCCATCTCCCCAGCCTGGAACATTCTTTTATTGACCTGGATTATATTCTCGCAGAGGAACTCTCTTATGCATTCCTCCTGTGGCCCTCTGTTCGGCCATCCTGTAGGCTGTTTCTTGCCCATAAGCTACCAGACTGAGCAGTGCAAAATAGGTCCTGCTGATGGCCAAAGAGCTCCATGTCACTTCCTGCTGGGCAAGGTTAGTTCCTTAAAGACTATTATAACCAATAAAGTACTTTTTAAAGTATTTCATCATTCTTATTATCTTCGCATTTTTGATGACAGCTAAAGCTTCCCAGTTTTCTGACCCACTTGCTTCTTGGCTCCATGTGCCAATACCATACGTAAAGACTTTCCCAGAACTAGTTTGTAGATCTGTTATATTTTCTTGTCTCTTCATCTTCCTTGAAGACTTGAAACTTTATTTATGCCCATATCTTAGTTCCATTACCACCTCTACACAGTTGCCTCTGATGAAAATAACCTTCCCAGTACCAGTAACTACCTGTTGCTGTAATCTCCTTTCCAAGCCTTACAGTATCTGCTTGTTGCAATCTCTAGCATTCCAACTCCAGTGATTCCTCTATTTCAGCATTTAACAAAAAAAGAGCTGAGTCTGATCTCAAAGTTTAGTCCTCTTCATCACCTGCACGCAGCCAGTTTCCTTCACTTCCTTGCACATTGTTGCTTGCCTCTTTGCCTAACTTAGACGGCACCATCCCATGTTAAAGCCTCACCCAGTTCCTTTGTCCTCTCTTCCTGAGCTGTACACCCCGGGCAAAATGCTATGCATATTGCATGTTTCTCTCTGCTTACTCCATGCCTGAGCCTATGCATGTTCTTGTGACAAAAGAAAAACCACAACAGTCCTTCAAATCGAGGACCTTGCCTCAGGAGTGCCCTTAAGGCTGTCATCCTACAGCTATGCTGTGCATCCATTGTCCACTTGCCAATCTACTCTCTTAGAAAAGTTTCATCCCTTTTCCCCATTTCCGCAATCCTTTCTGCCTCATTCTGCATTTCTCTGGGCCTTTTTTTTTTTTTTGAAAAGCTCCTCAAAGACTGTCTGTATTGCTGTGTCTCACCCAGGCTTTCATTGCTAGTGTAGTTCTTGCTATTAAACTGACGGCCAACTCTCAGTCCACATTTGCTTGACCTTGAAGCAGGGTTTAACCAATCCTTTTGGGTGGCTTTCAAGATACAGTAGTCTTCCATATTGCCTCCCACCTTGGGTTGCTCCCCATCAATCTACTCTAGATAAAGATCATTTCTCTTTATCTTTCTTTTTATTTTGGTACCAGGAACCAAGCTCAGGACCTTGAACATTTTATCAGATAAAAAAGATGCTTGTTTATCTTTCTAACAACACCTTCTAAATGTGAGTCTCTTCTTCCCCACAGGGCTTAGTGCTTTTCTGAGTCTCCATCGACTCCTTTAATGATCTATCATGGGATTAGCACTGTTTTGTATGCTGCCCCTCCTCACTTATTTCTCCATATAAATCTGTTCCCTGAACTTCAAACCTCTGTAGTATCTCTACGTGGATATGTAGTTAGCATCTCAAATTTAACATGTCCAGAAATGAATTTCTAATCCCTGGCTTTGTCCCTAGAATGTTTTCTCTACGCCATTTAATGGCAGTACCAAATTCGATGGGGCCATCTTGTTGCCTTTCACACACACCCATGTTTGGACTGTTAGCTAATTTCTTTGTTCTCCCTTGAAAATTCATGCTAGGCCAACCTTCTGTTACCCATTGCTTCCCTTGTTCAGGAAACCAGTCTCTCTTTTCTAGATTACTCAGCAGCCTCCTATGTGGTCTTTCTGCCTTCCTCTTCCTCTTCTCTTACACCACTAATCTTCATCATTACTCTTAATATCTTTCTTCAAAGGCTTCCTTCTTAGTGAGACTTATTTCTTTGAGGTTGAAATCTCACCCAGCCCATGCCTCTCTCCTCACTCTCCAGCTTCCTAACCTTATTTTCTCTCTAGCATTTAGTGTCATCTTATACCAGTATTTTGATTGTCTTTTGTTATCTGTCTCCCCCATGAGAAGACAAACTCAATGAGAATAAAGCTTTTTATTCACTACTAAATCCTCAGTGCCTACAACACCCAGAATAGATGATCAGCAAGCATCTACGGAATTAATGAATTAATAAATGAGTGAATGAGTATCTTCCTACTCTAATGTAAGGAATCTTCCCACTCTACTAACAAAGTATCATTCCTGTGATAAAATAGAAAGTCTTGTGCATGGTGGTTAGGTGTTGTGTTTCAGAAATGATTGTAGTAGATCCTCTTCATATCAAAAATAGTGTTTTAACCTTCAGTGCAGCTCATGCTCCCAGACATCAAATTCTAATTTGTATTGAAGTGTTGAATCCATCTGAATCTAAGATGCAACACAGTGATTTCAAAAACTGTATTCAGTGCCCTTTGTGATACACAGAGAATCAGAATTGAGTCAGGATATATTTTAGCTGCATATAATTCAGCTTTGCATTTATCTCACCAGGCAATGTACGCATGCATTACGTTTTTGTTAACTCCCAGCATGGCCCAGACATGTGTCATGAGCACTTAAAGGACAGACTGTGATCAATTAGGGTACTCAACCTCCATGTGACCTTCATTTTTGGCTAATTTATGTTGATTGCTACTAATCAGCATCCTATTTGCAGCGAATAAATTGGTCTGATAGAGGCAAAGAGTAAAGAGCATTTGCTGTATTTTTTTCTAGCAACTCATTTGTGTCTGGACTGAAATTTGATGTGACTATCTTTAACAAACTGCTTTTGTCATTCTAATTGCTTGTGTTGCATACAGATTACTTTTATATGTATAATATGAAGTATGTGTGTGTGTGCGTGTATGTGTGTATGCGTGTGTTTAAGTCCAATATTTCTCATGTTCCAAAGAGATGGATGGAAAAAGAAGGGATAGAAAGTGATGGGGAACTAACAAAATTAAAATATGCTATGTACATGTACCAACTCCCCACCATAAATAGAATCATTAGGTGTTGTAAACATGTACTAATGAAAAATGAAAAGAGAAATTGCCATGGTCCCCACTCAGAGGTTCTTACCATCCTGACAAGCCTGTGAAAGCCATGATTCTTTCAGGACTGACCTCTATAAATCCACCGAAATGTAGCCAACAGGTTATCTAGTTCAGTTATCTTTCACAATCTTCTAAGATGCTTAAATGTCTGTCACATATCTCCCAACTTGTTAATGATTTATTCAGCTTAGCTCCAATCAGAGAAATTACCAAATGACACTTGCATTGACAACAGCCCTAACTTCCTTCAAAATCTGTGAACATGTGGAATACTGAGAATGTCCCCATGTAGTTTTTTAGTTTGTTCCCTTGAGACTGCCAGTATTTCCCCTAGAGTGTGAGTGTGTGCATGAGACTGTGTGTGTGTGCATGTGTGAGTGAGAACCAGGAGGAGAAAACACAGATGGAGCTGTGTACGTGGAGATGGGTTGTTTATTGTGTCAAAACGCCTAATAGGCATTGGATTAGTGCTGCCATCAAACAGTATTAACTGTGAGATTTGAGGCATCCATTTAGTTATTGCCTGACTGACCCAGCTGTGAGGTAAACAAGTGTCCTGATAAGGTGGAAACATGACCCAAAGAATGGCTCTGCCTACCACCTGTGGGCTCAGGCAGTATGGATAATCACCAAGGTGCAGAAGGGAGATGGAGGGTGTCAGGGAGGAGGAGGATTTCACACGGAGGAGCTGAACTGACAGAGACATATGCAACATTAACTGCATCTCACTTGACTTCCAATGAACTTCTTTTATTGTAAGCAGAAGCAAAACCCCAATAGCATGCAGCCACCTTGCCTTCTTGTCACGGAATTGGATAGCTGTCACTCAGTGGAGGTCCTGTGGAGGGGCACAGTGCTCAGGTTTGGCACTGCCATCCTGATTCATTCATTTAAAATAACTGCCTGTGTGTTCAGGTTTAGAGGGTGTTGGTGAAAGACTGTAGTAGTGGTTGAGTGTGTCAAGTACCCCTAAGAAATGAAATATCATTTCTTATACTGACAAAACCCTAATTATGTTTTGAGAATTATTGTAGAAAATTCACTGGCACTAATGATTGTTAGTAGCATAAATAATCAATATTCAGAGAATAGTTATTTTATTCATATATGGGAAAGGAAGCAAAAGACCAGTCTTGAATACACATTAACTACACAGACAAAAATTAATCATGTATTACATTCTAACCTACTAATTCACAAAATCATAAAAGAATGTTTTATTAAAAGCTCATTATTATCCTGTGATAATGGTCATTGGAATCCACTCACATGATAAGATTGTACAGAAATACACCCACCTGAGGCGCTTGCAAGCGAATGGATGTGAAAATGGTGCAACTTAAACAAGGCATATTGACTGTAACAGTATCAATTTCCTGCTTGTAATACTTAGCTGTAGTTATGCAAATTATTACCACTGGGGAAGACTAGGTAAAAGGTACTTGGAATCTCTATTGCTTCTCACAGATATACATGAGACCTCAGTTCTGTCAAAGTCAAAAGCTAAAAATAAGTTTATCACTGTACATTATCTTGTTTTAACACAGCAGCACCATTGGACAGCAGTAAATAGATGCTGGTAACTGTGCTTGGAA
>PVKA01010763.1:45661-63325 GCA_004027165.1 Ctenomys sociabilis
ATCAATCAGACAGTTTTAAGACACCTTAACAAGACAGATTCAATAAATTAATACATTGCAAACTGTTTTCATACTGTTTTGGTATTGTACAAGGTGCATACATGATATTATACTTACAGACATTATTATAGCAGATGCCTCTTATCAGTAAATTAAGAGTGTAGCTGTTTACTTATCTTATTTTTTATACCTGAATTTTTTTTCCATTTATTTTTATTTTATTGAAATACAAATGTCAATCAGACAGTTTCAAAACACCATAACCATACAGAGTCAATGAAATAATACATTGCAAACTGTTTTCATAACGTTTTGGTATTGTACAAGGTGCATACATGATATTATATTTACAGGTTTTTATGTAGCTGAATTGTGCTTGGAATTTAATCTTTTACAATAGTACTAGCAAATTGATCTAAGTTTCTCAGATGCAGAAAATATAGCTTTGCTTTTTTTTTTTTTTTTTAGAACTGGGGATTGAACTCAAATTCTTGAGCTTTCTAGGGAAGCACTTATTCCACTGAGCCATCTCCCCAGCCCATCTAGCTTTGCTCTTTATTCTGATAGACAATTTAAAAAGCCTAAGCATATAGATACTTCCTTGGTTTGTTCTCAACTCAATTCCTATCATCATACTCATTTCTTTAATAGATCTGTGTCTCCAAGTGCCCAGAAAAATTTTTAACCTATGTGGAAATGCAAATTTTGTACAAGAAGGACAGTAGCTACTGGAAATACTACCATCAGTTCTGCAAGGAGACCGCTAAGCCCGCAAAGGTGTGTTTAATCTGACAGCTGGGGAACTGAACTTTTGATTTAGTCTCACATGTACCATGATCCTCCGTTAGGAGACAAGCTGTCGAATTTGGGGAGTGATTTCTGAGCCTCCATTGCCTTGAGCGTCAGTGCATGTCTATGCTCATTTAAACATGGATCATTTTTAGGGTACACTTGAGTGTTATGTTCAATCTGGTAATTTTATCCTAAACTATTACTATACCTGGGTGGATTTTTTTCAGTCACCATTTTATTAATGTACCAATGAACTCCATAGCAACTTAGGATAAAGAACTTTGTTTCTAAGCCTTATTTGATAATTACTCATTAAAAGTAACCCTTCCTAGGTTTGGGACTTAGAACACATTTTTAAAGCTCCATTGTGTTAAATAATATTAATGACTTTTTCATTAGAGAAGATGCAGTTTTTCCAGAAAAATAATTGATGGATTACAGACTCGAAATATAACTTAGTCCAAGATATTCACCTTCACAGGCGTGCCTTGTTTCAGAGGGTCTAATTGTATTATTATTGATTTGGTTTAATTATAATTGAGCATTTAAAGGAATTTATCAAACAACACTCTAAGCATGTAAATTTTATGTGGAATCAGGAGATTTATGGGGTTGCATTTTTAAAGAACAAGACTTTGATATTGAGGATCAAAGTGATCATTGTGTAGCCTGTAAAATATGAATGTGATCTTTCTTCTGTTTTAGTCTCTTCCCGAACTCCTAATGGATGAAGACTGTCCTACTGCAGTTTTTCCAAGCAAACCTTGTATGTGGTAATTATTTTACTTTAGAAGCACAGAATTTAACAAGAAATTATTAAGTTCCCTATTTTCCAGTGGACAAAGCTGAGGCCAAAATTAGACTTTGTATTGGACCAACATCCCAGAGTTACTTAGGACAGTTCAAAGTAAAGCCTCTCCTGGCAACTGCAGACCAGGCTGCCTCATTCCAGCTCTGAGAGTTTCGAGGGTTTGCTACAAAAGCACCCAAGAAGTCAGAAAGTTGATTTGTAAAAGCCAGTCGAATTGATTATTCAGAATTGAGCAAGAATGCCTAAATGTACACACAGACACGTTCACTCATACCAATTCCTCAATTCAGTCCAAAATTTCTTTTTTTAAAATTAGAGAAACAAATACCAATGAGACAGTTTCAAAACCAATTAGTAGGACAGTTTCAATAATTAATACATTGCATATTGTTTTCGTAGTGATTATTCATACTATGAGATGCAAACATGATATCCTGTCCAAACACTATTAGTACAAATCTTTCTTCTCATTGAATTAAGAAAAAGTAGCTGCATAGCTATCCTACCTATTTTGTACATACAGCTACAAAATGTTCCTTCATTTGTATTTTGTTTTGGTTTGGTTTGGTTTTTGGTGGAACTGGATATTGAACTCAAGCCCTTGCACTTGCCAGGCTAGCGCTTGTTCTACTGAGCCATCTCCCTGGGCCCTGGGCCTTCATTTGTATCTCCTTTTTTGTTTAGTATTGTCAAAGATGGGTATTCCCTTGCCATTTGAATATTTTTCAGGAAGTGAGCATCAGAAATATACTTGTCTTTATAATTTGACATTTGGGTTATTTTATGTATCTCCTGAATTAAACTGTTTTATTTCTTTAAAATGTAAAATGTTAAAGTGACAATCCTTTAGAAAATTTACATAATTAATTAAATTTTCCTTTCAAGACATAATCCTAACTAGAGAGAAAAACTTGATGTGAAATATCCATCACAGTGTAACTAAGAGAACTAAAAAATAAAGAAAACCAGAGAGGAAGAGAATATAAGCTACATTGCCTAACATCTAAACAAAAGGACAATTACAAATTACAAAGTAATCATCAAATATTCTAGAAAGATTAAACAAGCATTATAAGAACTTGCACATTTATATGTTTTAAGGTTAAATAAAAGGCAAATTGTTATGTACATAATAAGGACAAGCATACAACAAATCAAATAAACAATAACATCAAGAGAAAAACAACTACTCCAAGAAAAAGGCTGGATAGAAATACGCTGAATATAAAACACCTATTTTGGAGATGGCAGAAGCAAGTCATTTTTCTTTTTTATTCCTTCTTTTATTCTGTTTCTCCATTTTTGACAATGAACATATATTTTATGTAGATCCTGGAGTTAAAGTATGGACACCCACAAAAGGAAAACAGAATGTGATCATGTTTGTTGGGTTGCATGGAAGTGGGAAAACAACACTGTGTTCAAAGTTAGCATATTGAGCCGGGCGTGGTGGCGCATGCCTGTAATCCCAGCACTAGGGAGGCTGAGGCAGGAGGATTGTTGTGAGTTCGAGACCAGCCTGAGCTACAAAGTGAGCTTAAGGCCAGCCTGAACTGCACAGTGAGACCCTGTCTCAAAAAAGACAAAAAAAAAAAAAAAAACCAACAAAGTTAGCATATTATTACCAGAGGAAAGGTTGGAAGACCTGTTTGATATGTGCAGACACATTCAGAGCAGGGGCTTTTGACCAATTAAAAGAGAATGCTACCAAAGCAAGAATTCCATTCTATGGAAGCTATAAGAAATGGATCCTGTTATCATTGCTTCTGAAGGAGTGGAGAAATTCAAAAATGAAAATTTTGAAATTATTATTGTTGATACAAGTGGCCGCCACGAACAGGAAGACTCTTTGTTTGAAGAAATGCTTCAAGTTGCCAATGCTATACAACCTGATAACATTGTTTATGCGATGGATGCCTCCATTGGGCAGGCTTGTGAAGCCCAGGCTAAGGCTTTTAAAGATAAAGTAGATGTAGCCTCAGTAATCGTGACAAAACTTGATGGCCATGCGAAAGGATGATGCCCTCAGTGCAGCTGCTGCCACAAAAAGTCCAATTATTTTAATTGGTACAGAAGAACATATAGATGACTTTGAACCTTTCAAAACACAGCCTTTCATCAGCAAACTTCTTGGTAAGGGTGACACTGAGGGACTGATCGATAAAGTCAATGAGTTGAAGTTGGATGACAATGAAGCTCTTAAGGAGAGGCTGAAACATGGCCAGTTTACATTGAGAGACATGTACGAACAGTTTCAAAATATCATGAAAATGGGCCATTCAGTCAAATCTTGGGAATGATCCCTGGCTTTGGAACAGATTTTATAAGCAAAGGAAATAAACAGGAGTCAATGGCAAGACTAAAGAAATTAATGACCGTAATGGATAGTATGAATGACCAAGAGCTGGACAGCACAGATGGTGCCAAGGTTTTTAGTCAGCAGCCAGCAAGAATCCAGAGAGTAGCCAGAGGATCAGGTGTGTCAACAAGAGATGTTCAAGAACTTCTGACACAATACACCAAGTTTGCGCAGATGGTAAAAATGATGGGAGGCATCAAAGGGCTTTTCAAAGCTGGTGACATGTCTAAGAATGTAAGTCAGTCACAGATGGCAAAATTGAATCAACAAATGGCCAAAATGATGGAGCCAAGAGTTCTTCATTGCATGGGTGGTGTGGCAGGACTTCAGTCAATGATGCAGTAATTTCAACAGGGTGCTGCTGGCAACATGAAAGGCATGATGGGATTCAACAATATGTGAAGACGATGCCTAAATATAAGCTGCCTTTGGTGATTGCATTATTTGCTGAGACCTCAGAGAGTTTTCTTCCTTTTTGCAAATGGGGGAAAAAAGTGTTTTTCTTGCCTATCTTGAGCTTTTTCCCCTCTTTTTCTTTTTCTTCTTTTGATAAAAGGAAGGAAAATATGGGGGTTTTTTTGTGGAAATCATTCTACTTTTGGTTTTAATTATCTTCTGTTCTTGCCATTGAAACACTTCTTGAGTTAAACAATTCATGATGTAAAATTTTAGTACTTAAAGTTATTTTTAATTGTCTTGAAGGCCAAACATTGTATTTGTAAATGGTCCTGGTCAGTAAGTTACCTCTCTTTTGGGGAGAGGTGACTGGGAATCGAACTCAGTACCTCACACTTGCCAGGCAGGTGCTGTGCCACTGAGCTAAATCACTGGCCCACATGATGTCTCAATAAAAATGTTGTAAAATAAAAAATAAATAAATAAATAAAATAAAATAAAGAAAGGTAATGGATCTGACCCTCAGCAGAATGTCTACTACATTCAGTAACTACTGCCAAATACAACTCCCAGCCACTCCTATCACCTGTCTGAGTCATTAATGACTGGTAGCAAAGATCTGAGTTCTAGAAATTACAGCTCACCAGGAAGCCCTGGGTAACAACTGTCTGTCTTAGCTAAGAACAATATTAAAATATTTATGCAAAAATGTGAAGGCAGATTGTCAGTATGGAAGATGTAGTAGGTATAAAAGTATGAAGATATTGTCCCTGCTGTAGCAAGCACAGTTCAGGTGATCTGTCACACAAAATGTACCTCGGGGTACAAACATGTGTAAGCCATCATTCCTCACAGTCTAGTGAAAGAAACATCAAGATAAACATTGCAATCAACTTCTCATCATTGAGAACTAAGCATAGTACTTAGTACAGCAGTCTTCACCTAATAAAATTCATTCATTGAAGACTTTATAAAAGCAAGAAGTAAATGTTAAGAGAAAATACTATATGGCTTGTACAGTCTTGACTCTCAATGGAACAGAAAATATGTAGAAGAAACATTGAAAGGAAATTCATCAAAATATTGAGATAGAAAATCTGAAAGGTATAATAAATAAACTAAAAGAGAAAGAAACATTATATGGAGTAAATAATTGGGTTGAGGGAAAGAATGAAAAGATGGGGGACAGGGAGAGAGAAGAATCATGCATGTATATACACAGGGTAGCTCAGATGATGCTATTACTAATTTCTAACAGTTTTTTGAAGGTAGCAGTTAATGTTTAATGTTTTTACTTTGACCAATTTCACGTGCTTATATCTGAGCAACTACTTTGAAGACGACAATGTGCAATATAACAACTACCATTGAATACCTATTGTCTTGCATTTTTAAAAAATTTTGTATCATTTCTAATGTGTTATCTGTTTTTTTGTTCTAAAATAAATTTTAAATTATTGAGATGGTTCATTGCTCATGGTAAAACTATGTTTAGTTTTATATCTTTTTTGTATTTTCTCTACTTTTAAAATCTATAGTAAACATATGAAGTAATGAAAGTTAACAGATTGGATCAGATTGCCCAGAAATATTATGTTAAACAAGATTAAGGGTGCTTCTAGGTGGGAAAATGCATGTTTATAGAGTAAAAAGGGGACAGAATGCAGTGACAGAAAGGAGGGCAGAGGGAATATGAACTCATATAAGCCAAGGAAACAGAATTTCACAAGGGTAAGGTGTCTCTACATGTCCAAGACTGAGACATGTTAACCTTCAGCAGCAAATGTTGACTGAGTTCTACCAGTGCACTAGTGCTAAGCACCATGCCAAACGATGAGATCTCACCAAACAGGCTCCCTGCCGTCTCTGGGAGGGCGGGGTCCACAGGGAGGCCAGAAGTGTGACTGGCCTGAGGATGAGCAGGAGCAGGTGGCTGAAGTGGACATGTAAACTTAGCCCCCACAGGGAAGGGGAGAACAGGAGAAGGACAGGTCGGGTTCAGAAAGAACCATCTGTAAGAGCTATAAAAGCTGGAGGTGGATGGACCACAGGTCCAGGAAAGTCAGGCAAAGCTTTGTAGAGGCATACAGCCCTTCTTCTTTCCCTGATTTCACATGCTCAGGCATAAGCTTTGAATGCAATTGGTGGTGCTTCTCTAAGAAAGAATATGAAAATGATCTGATTCTGACTTTGCTCACCTCTTCACTTAAGACTGAGGCTTGAATACATTTTAGGTAGCAGATTTGTAAAGACATAATGATTTTTATTGACTCAAAATAAGAACGTAGAAGATTAAACAGTGACTTAATTCTGCTTAGAAATTATACTAGTCTAGAACTTGTAGACCTTGGATAGGTTCAGAGTAAGTATACTAACTCAAAAAAAAAAAAAAAAAAACTAGGTAAATAAAAATGTTAGAAGACAGACATTATTGAGAATTCACATATAAAAATATTAAACTTTGAGCTGGTTCTTAATCCAAGGAACTATTTACTACTCTCTAGTCTCAGGGATTATAAAAAAAAAAATTTAAATAATAAACCTAAGCTTATCCAGTCATACAATCGAGTGTAGCCCTGCTATTTTTTTTTTTTTTTTTTTTTTTGTCTTTTTTGAGACAGGGTCTCACTGTGTAGTTCAGGCTGGCCTTAAGCTCACTTTGTAGCTCAGGCTGGTCTCGAACTCACAACAATCCTCCTGCCTCAGCCTCCCTAGTGCTGGGATTACAGGCATGCGCCACCATGCCCGGCAGCCCTGCTATTTTTATGTTTGCCATGAGTAAACACCTAAGGTCTGCATCTTATTTGTAGCAATTTGAGGAATATATCATGTGTAAAATAATCAACAAATTTGCAATGAAGCTTCTGGTTTTGATTATATTTGCTTTCTATTTAAGTTGGAGAGCTATCAGAAAATCATCATGGGACCAGGGAGATAGCTCAGTAGAATAAGCACTTCACTGGTAAGCCCCAGGGCCTGAGTTCAATCCCCAGTTCCACCAAACAAAAAAGAAAGAAAATCTTCAAATCAGCCACCAAAAGACAATTAGCTATCTTATTGAGCAACTTACATACACCTTGAAAGAGTTTGATTATGAAAGGTAGAAAAGCAGTTACTATAATTTAAATTTATCTTTGCAGTTTTCCAGAGATGTTTTCCTGACTTCATGAACACAAATGGCACTTTAACAATAGGAAATAAGATACAGTTTGAAGATGGAAGTGGAAGGGTACGAAATGTTTTGGAACTGCAGGAGGCTGTAAAGTATGTCTGCTTACAATACTATTTTTAGTTTGTATATATACTGTTACTGCACCCAGTGTTAAAATTTGTAGTTTTAGGAAAAGACTTGTGTTACTATAAAATATACATTTCTTCAATTGGATACCTTGGCAGTGTGTAAAGAAGGACAGTAAAAAAAAAAAGCCAGAATGAGTTAGAACAGTGATTTTTCCTTTTTTCATTAATTTTGTTGAGAAACAAATAGCAATGAGACAGTTTCAAAGCCAATTGGTAGGACAGTTTCAATAATTAATACATTTCATATTGTTGACTTCATAGTGGTTATTCATAGTACAAGATGCAGACATGATATTCTGTCAAAACACTATTAATACAAATCTCACTGAATTAAGAGAAAGTAGCTGTATGTTTATCATAACTATTTTGTATATACTGATACAACATGGTCCTTCATTTGTATGCCCCCCTTTTTTTAGTTTTGTCAGAGATGGATATTCCATTGCCATTTAAATATTGTAGGTACATTTATTTAGCAAAAATAATCCAATATACTCCCATAGTCCATAATAGTAGTGGGTTTTCTGTAGGACTGGCAACGTCAGAGGTTGACTTGAGCCTTTTACAGCTCAGCATATTAATATGCCTTTACTTTTTATACCTCATTTTTATACTTCTTTGCTGGATGGTTAAGATCAAGGTAAAGCAAGACCTATATAACAAGAAATGTAACTTTTGTATCTGCCAAGGTCAGTCAAATCTCCTCAGGATTTACCCTAAACCCTGTACCACAGTTTGTAAATCCTTTGTCAGTGTCAGCCATGTGGATGAGTCACGGCCATTGCTTGACTGATTTGTTCTCTGTGAAAGCCTGAGAGCATGTTTTCTCTCCATGTGACTCCCCTTAGGCACACTCTACATTGTTAATCACTTTCCTCTGTGACCCCATAATCTCCTTGATCAGAAAATTTGGAACACAACTGAGTTACAGTATGTTACAGTACAGGTTCTCCTATGAGAACAATGATTTTCAAGAATGGTTCAGTCTTATCAATAGAAATAGAAATGCAACAAAGAAGACTGTTGGTGCCATAGCAAGTTTCTACGCACAAACTATAATTCAGTATGTTTACTGTTTCTTTAGCTTGTGTACACATTACTGAGAACTATTTCTCTGGATGCATATTCATGTGTACACAAGTGTAAATATAGACGTACAGAGTATCATTGCATAGCTCAGTTACAACAACTGACAATATTCTAAAAATATCTTTCTTAAAGATGTTAGTAATACAAGTGGTGTAGTACAGCCCGTGTGCCTTTGGAATGTAAGCAACATCGGTGAATTTAGGAATACGAACTTGTGTGGCAAGCATGAGGTCATGAGTTCCTCATGATAATCCTAATCCTAATCCTAATCATAGGCTCACGGATAATTAATGGAAAAACAGCAGAACTAAATTAAATTGCCCTGTGCTACATACATAAATGCTAAAACTAAAAGAAAATTTAGGAAATCATTATCCCAGAAGTCCGAATAGAACAGTAATTACTTCAGGGAGGAGAGCATGTGAGAAAAAGCTGGTCTTGATGCACGTGTAAGAGTGTGCTCACACTGACAGCTCCTCAAATTGGACACTGACTGTGTCCACACGTTTCCGTGTGTACCCTGCCATGCCCTGTCACCACAGTGCTGTCAGAGGAAGGGGAAGGGGAATTAAAGTTGATCTTCTTTGTCACTGCTGTGGATTTTGTATATTAAAAGCTGATCTTATAATCTAAATGCGCTCCTCACAGCAGGGCTTCTACAGTAGTGAGGGCATGCTGCATACTCTGGAGAAGACTCTGGGTCTTGGGAGCCATGCTCTCGGGGTATGGCACTGGGATGCCTGGTGATCTGGGCCACCTTTCCCGGTCCACAACTCACCTCTGCAGTTTCACTGCAGTGACGCCTTATGTATCATGACTAAGGAACAGGAACTGCTGATACGTGGTTCCTAAAAGGGTTCTGTGAACAGCAGCTTGCAGATCGCCTTTATGACAGGTGCCTTTGTGTGTAATGTTAGTCATAAAACAATTAATTTTCCCTTCTTTGCATCCAGTGCTATCAATAAGATCCTTGATGCAAGAGATATCACCCTGAAAGTGTTCGAAGACTATGCAACAACTTGGTACTGGATTATTATGTAAGTAAAAATGCAGCGGGGCTTCTTCTCCACCCTTGTTCCAATTTTAGTTCTGTAGTCTTTTCTCAAATTTCTTGCACTTATTCCTGGATAAAATATTGCACTAGATGTCAATTAGTACATTTCCCTTTTCAGATAAGATGCAGATGGGACAAAGATATTTAGAAACATGCCCAGTGTTAACAAAAGTTATCAAAATGTACATTTTAATTTTATTTGTTAAATTATTAATAATAGTACATACATATTTCAAGTCACCTGCAGCAGTGGCTGCAGCCCTTTTTTATTTGTGGTACTTGGGTGCTGTTCACATTACAGTGCTGTTATTTTTCTGGGTTTTTTTTTCACAATTTTTCTCCCTAGACCTCCAAAGTATCGTTCCTGTCTTCTAATACACCCATTCCATGTAATTGTTATCACTGTCATCATTATGAAAGGTTAGCATACTTATGAGAAGCTATAGAAATAAAATCCACCAAAAAATGTGTACATCGGGGAAAGAAAAACTCCTTTAAATATCTATCTATCTATCTATCTATCTATCTATCTATCTATCTATCTATCTATCTATTTATTTATTTGGCACAGGGTTTCAGCCTCCCCAGTGCTGGGATTACAGGCATGTGCCACCATGCCATCTTGGTGGCCAGCTCAGTGCGCCTGGGGGGCAGAGCTGGTGCTGCATGTGGTGCCTGGGATCAAACTCCAGTCCCTGCACTTGCCTAAGCAGGCACTCAGTCTGCTGAGCTATCTCACTAGACTTCCAAATATTTTAAGACTGAATTTATTGAGATGTCATGCGATTAATACAAGCTGCCTTTCACCTACACAACCACAAGAGGGGCACAAAGTGGTGGCCGTGAGCTTCTAGGCATTTATTACAATTTATTACATCAGTGGACTGCTGGAGGATATATATATATATATATATATATATATATATATATATATATATATATATATTTCGGAAACTGAATAGAGGAGATTTTTAATTTTCAGGCATAAGATTTATAATGCTGGAATGTTAAAGAGATGTAGTCACTCTACTGAAGGAGGCGAATGTGTTTGGCATACCTTAAACTGTCATGCTATATGGCTCTATTGTCATTTTCTAGAGTGACTCCATAATGATCACAGAATAAGCTGACACTTCTTTAGACACTTGCAAGGACCTCTGTAAGTAGATCAATTCAGTTTCTCAGAGGCAGTTCTGTTGATGTTTCTTGACTAACTCTACATTACTAATATATCAAATGGTGTGCCCATCTGACCATTAAACTTCAGGTATTTGCACACTTTTTCTTTTTTGTGGAATATTTTGGGGTGAATTCTGGATGGTTGTGTCACAAAGCCTCCATATATACAAAGATACCTTTCACAATGCACCTACCATTCTGTGTTTTATTTAACAGCTTTCCTCCAATAAACTGTCAGCTTTTTGTGATGACAACTATAAATGACTCCTCTTTATCTTCCTAGCTCTTGGTACAGTGTTTGGGACACAGTAAATGTGCAGAAAATGTAGGGTTTAAAGAAGATAGAAACAACATAATTCCATGCCAGCCCTGCCCCTGGGGCATGCTGAGATGGCAATTGAGATTAGGTGTGTTGATGTATGCCTGTAATCCCAGCTCTTGGGAGGCTGTAAACAGTCAGATCACTGAGTCTGATTTAGTAGTGAGACCCTGAACACCCTGTAGACCTTTCCCTAAAATAAAAAAATTAACAATGTAATTAACTGCATAAGGCTTAATAAGTTATACATTGTGTCTGAAGTACTGGTGAGTAACATGGAGTTGTGAAACTAATATCATTTTGAGATTATACTTGTTTTGATGCTTTGTCTTAAACAGCTGCAACAATTATTTTCAGCATGTTGTAGAACATATGTCCAGGGCAAAGAATGATGTTTGTCCTTAGTGGTAGATAAGCTGGGTTTCCTAGTGTCAAACCCAAATGTCCCTGATAATTCCCAAATGAATTTTCATGTTTCCACTTTGCTCTTTTGGCTTCTCGGTTCTTACCTGAACAAATGTACATTACGTACTCTCCCACCCACCCCACTTACACAGTGAAATTTTACAGGCATAACTGGTGCTTCTAGAACAGCAGTACCTTCCTTTGTTTTTGCCTCCTCTCCTCTCATCTACTTTGTAAATATACATTCAAAGAACAAATATTCTGAGGTTTAGATTATGTAGTTATCAGTCTTTGCAGTTATTTTCATGAAATACAACACAACTAACTTTCTTCTCCCAAGCCAGCCTTTTAAAATATTCCCCTTGTACTGTGCCATAATATAGCTCTTCGATCTTATTGAGTATTCAAGCATTAAAGTAGCTTTGATTTTAAAAAGGAATGGCTTTTGAAGTTAAAAACATAGACTGCATGTCTTTGACTGGAGAAGGCACTTTGATACCAAACTGCCATTGATCCAGTGACAATAATGATTACAATTAAAGAGAGAGAGAGAGAGAGAACACTTAAGACCATAAACTCAATGAATGCACTGGACTCCCTCACTGGCTATGACTAGAATCATACAGATAGAAGCAGAGGCATCATGTCCAAATAAAAGAATGAGCCAAGCTTGCAGTCCTACTGAGTGCTCTTTGAGGAAAGCCTATCACAAGGCTGGGTTCTGGCCTTACGCTGGGTATGTGCAGGAAAGAAGCTTTTCTAGCAGAAGAGGTCAGACCTAGGCAGATATTAAAACAAAGACTAGTCAGACTATCAGTTACCTAATAAACCTCATGACCAGGAGACTGATAAGCCTTACAATTGCCCCAGAACATGGCCCTCAGATCACTGGGTACCCGAATTAGGTATCTGGTGGTTCAGGCACCACAGACTACTGAGGATAACTCAACTGCAGTGATAACAACTAGAGAATCGTGATGCTAGAGTCCATGTAAGCAGTTTCTCTTTTCTTGTCTTTTTGCTTCAAGTCTATTTGTTTCTAGACCACTGTGTTTGTTTCTAGTCACCAGGTAGGGAGAGCAGCACAAGTTCGTCCTGGGTATATATTTTGTAATTTATCAACTAGGTGGTGGATGGTGATGGATAATGTATTTCAGTTTTCCACAGCACATGGAAATATCTCATGTTAAAGCCCCCAATGGTCCTGTTCTTTTGTATGAAAGTCTTAAGAAAAATTATTGTTTATATTTCTTAGTCTAACAGAAACTTAGTTAACCAAAGAAAATAAAATAATCTAAGAATCATTCTTAATAGAAAATACCCTTGTTTAATGATTATACTATGTCATGTCTAATGCACCTGACTCCTGCCTATGTTGTGGGTTTTTCCTCTAGTGGCCTGACTATTGCCATGGTCCTTAGTTGGACATTTTTGATACTCCTGAGGTTCGTAGCTGGATACCTCTTCTGGTTCTTCATGTTCGGTGTGCTTCAAGTTCTAGGATACGGTAGGTTTCACCCTCTTAAAACATCCAAGTATCAGACAAATCCCATTTTCCCACTATTTTACCAATTGCCAAAACACATTTACTTGCTTTAAATTTAATTATTTCTCCCCAGTCATTAAGCTTACAAAATTATTTCACTTTAAATGCATTGTTTCTGTAATTTTTTTCCTGTATTACCTTGGAAAATAGTGCTGTCAGGATATTTCTCTTTCTCCTCCTAACCTTTGGTCTCACTCCTCACTCGTATTACAAATTATTGAAAGAATACTTTTCAGACTAGTGAAAAATATTTCAGGTGGTTCCTTCCTGCATTTATATCTGATCAGCGACTGTGTCTGCATGTTCCTAGTAATGTGATCTGTGTTTCCCCTTCAACTTTGTACTTTTAATCCTGACGCTGTCACACAGTTTAATAATTGATACTTTGTAATGAGCTATCACCCTCTAGAGGCAAGAATTCTGAATTACAATTATTGGCTGGGGCATTTTATTTCAAGGTTGAAATCCACCCCTAACTCAATCCTTCTGGAGGGTACAGACGCGTACAATGTGAACTCAAAATGAAGGGATTAAAGTGTCTCCCATAGGATGAGATTCTGTTCATGGCAATTTCCTTAGTGTCTTCTTAAAAAACAACATGTCGTCTAATTGAGAAATGTCTGAGGCTTCTATTTAAAAGAATGATTTCCCCCATAACACTCTTTGAATTGACAGCACAATTTTATGATAACAGACACCCAAAATAACAACCTCCTTTTTCTGCCCCCCCCCCAAGGAGAACTTTAGGTCTCTGAGTATCAGAGTGCAGCTGGAACTCCAGTTAGCCTGTACTCCAATTTAAATTTAATTATTTCTCCCCCAGTTATTACCCACATGGTTCCATGCGGGTAATGGGGTAACTGTGGAAAATTTTCTTTAATGGCTATAAGACGTGTCATTGGCACAAAAATGGTGTCTCACCCTCAGGAGACTGGAGTACTAAATGAGGTAATGCATATTCTTGTGCACCTGTGGGGGCTTGGAAGACAGTGAAGAATCAGTAATTGAACCAGGGATTGAACTCAGGCCCTTGTGCTTGCCAGGGAAGCACTTATTCCACTGAGCCATCTCCCTGGCCCCAGAATCAGTAATTGTTGAGCCATTGTTTCTCTCCTTGAGTGCATCCAGAAGGCATTCAGGCCTCTTCAGCTTTGCCTTAGCTGCCCCTGCTGGGCAGCTGTGTCTGAATCTCACTGGGGTTTCCTCACAGACACAAGGCAGATCCCCACTCAAGGATGGGTCACCATGTTGGAAAACTGCCATCCCCAAACCAACTCAAACTCCACAGAAAGCTTTTCTTAAAAGTTTTTGTGTTTCAACTTGGAGCTCTAAGCAAGCCCTGCCATTTACACTGAAGTGGAGGCATGTGGTTATCCTTCCTTGTAACCCAGAAGAGAAGGTCTGTAGCCTGCTATTGACTTCACTGAGATACCTTAAGAGTGGAGGAGGGGCTGCGGAGATGGCTCAGTAGAATAAGCACTTCCCTGGCAAGTACAAGGGCCTGAGTTCAATCCCTGGTTCTGGAAAAAAAAAAGTTAGTAAGGGTGTGGGCTTGGAGTTTGGAAGAGAGATAACTGCAGGTTCCTCCTGTTAATGGTGTGATCCCCTCCTAGCATGTGAACTAACTCACACAAGGAGCTGTGGTCTGTGATAGTGTTTGCTGTCGCTGTTGCTGTTTGGTATTCAGCAATATCATTGAGGAGAGAGGACTTCAACCCATCGCTTAAAAATATCTAGACCAAGATCCAGCAACATGGTTCAGCAGACTGTCTTCTTTGGCAAGGCAGGGAGCAGGGTTCGATCCCCAGTCCCGCATGCTGCACTGCTCTGACCCCACATACCCCTGCCCCCAGGGTGCACAGAACTGATGGGCATAGTGGTGCATGCCTGTAATCCCAATGCTGGGAAGTCTAAAAACAGGAGAATCACTATGAGTCTGAGCTGAGTAGTGAGACCCTGTACCAAATACATAATTGAAAAAAAAAATTCTAGAACAGGAGACACAAGGTAAAAGAAAAGGAAATTAGCACAGCTTAGGGCCCTTGTGTTATGAAATAATGGAGTAGAAGTTATGCTTTTATGTAATGCGCTTTTTGATGAATGAATTAGCTGCCCATTATTACAACAAAATATCTGAGACAATTTACTTAAAAAGAGAAAATGTTTCCTTTTGCTTGAGGTTGAGCTTCCAGTCCACTTTTGGGGACTGGTAGGTGTTGCTTCGGTCACCCAATGAGGCCAGCGCATCATGGCAGGAAAGCCTGGTGGACCAACCTGCCCGCATCACAAGACACAGAGTGGAAGAGAAAGGGGGTGCAACCTGGGATCCCACAGCCCTTCCGCCACACCCCGCTCTAATGAAGACCTCCCGTAGGCCCATTCTTCATAATGATTCCTCCACTCTCCAACAGTGCCACCCTGGGGTCCTTGCCTTTAGCACAGGAACCTTCAGAGGAGGCATTCATCATCCAAGCTGCAGCACTGAGCTTGTAGGAGAAAAAGGAATTTTCCCCCAAAAGAAAACTTTCCTATTACTCTATGTGCCAGTCATGCTGTCTATGTGGGTATTTGATGACTTCTTATGTTTATGATGATTCTCTAATTCAGGGGCTAAAATCCAAGGGAAGACTGAGCAGGAATTGCATAGAAGCACAGTGAGGAGTGCTGGAGGCAGGGACTGAAGCCTGAGCCATGGGAGCACAAAGGGCCATGAGTGTCCCCAGCAAGGCAGGGATTCTGCAGTGTATGGGAAGTGGCCCAGTTTATGAGCACCCTTTGGGTACCACAGCAACAAATGCAAAGCCTCCTACAAAAGTACCTGGTGCAGTCACCACATTTCCCCGGATGAAGGTCTCCGCAATAGGAAATCAGCAAACACACAGTCTTGTGTGAATAAATACAGAAGCTGTCCACATTAAGTATGAGACCGAACAGATACAGAGCATGAAATTGCTCTGTGTAAAATGTTTAAAGGATTAAAGTAAGAATCATAAAAAATAGATCAACAAAATCCCAGTGTACGCCATGTTTTGGAAAAATATAGTGAATGCTTACATTTTAAAAAAATTATTGGGGCCAGCCAGATAGCTCAGTGAATTAAAGTGCATGCTTAGACAGGTGCAGGAACCAGGGTTTAATCCCTGGTGAGCTGTGCTGGCCCTGCCCCTAGGACACACTGAGACAACGACTGAGATTGGGCCTGTGGTGCTTGCCTATAATCCCAGCACCCAGGAAGCTGAAAACAGGAGGATCACTACTGGTCTAATCTGTGTAGTGAGACCCTGTACACCCTGTAGTAAATACATTTTTTAAAAATTGTCAAAAAATTATTGTAAGCAAATACACCTTGGCATTAATCTTCAAACTACACACATGTACACACACACACCATGCACACTTTAAGCACACTTATCCTATCTTTCCTGCCATTGTCTAAAATGGTTCTGGACGTCTTCTTTCATATTTTTGTTCCACTGTTATAGCTGCTTTAACACCCTAAATTCATCAAAACCTGACCCTTTCACCGTCACTTTGCACGGTGCCAGATCTATACCACAGGTGGAGGAGGAGGTGTTAATGTCTATACAAGTCTGCCTTCCTTGGCGTGGCCAGCAGCAAGATCCACTGTATCTTTCATTATGCCTCCTGCAGACATAAAGAAGACTTCCGGAACTACCCGGGAAAGCAGCAGGAATGACGGATGAGGATGTTTGAAGCACGGAGGGGATTGATGGCAATGGGTCTTTTATTGTAGTAAATTTTTAATTTAAATATTCACTGTACATTTTGATCACATTCTGTATACATGGTGATGAACCAAACAGAACTTCATAAAGTTAACGAATTGTTAGATTAAACATCACACTGATCAATTAAACAGCAAAACTGAGAATTAATGAACTGGGAAATGAATCTCAAGTAATTACTTAAAACCCAGCAGAATGAGACAAGAGGACAAAAATGCGATTATGTGCTTAAATCAGAATAGATCAAGAATAGTCTAATGCTTACCAAACATATTGTAAAACTATTGGCTGAAAATTTTCTGAAATTAATGAAAATATGGGTCCATAAATACCGAAAGCCCGAATTCGACCAAGGAAAGCACAGAGCAGTCCTAGTGACACATTCTGCTCATTCAGCAAGTACCACGTGGGCGTAGTATTACACACAGCGTGCAGCAGTGAGCGCGCAAAGCCTCTTCTTACTCTCAGGGCCCTCTAAGCTTATCCAGTTATAGCCCAGAGTGAGCAGCTACAGTTGCGATGGACTCGGGAAAGGAAGACAAAGACTGCCATGCTAGGGTGGGGAGCAAAAATGTAAAAACTGTGTTATTACGTGGATGGATCTTATTATCAGGATGGATCTCCTCTCCCTGTTCCCCCCTCTTCTCCTCCCCAATCCCCTCCTCTCC
>PVKA01010764.1:0-63240 GCA_004027165.1 Ctenomys sociabilis
ATTTGAGAGAATTATATTAAGCAAGTTTTTTTTTTTTTTTTTGTATATTAAGGAAGGGTCTACAGGGTGTTCAAGGTCTCACTACTAGATCAGACTCAGTGATCTGCCTGTCTACAGCCTCCCAAGAGCTGGGATTACAGGCGTGTGCCACTATGCCTAGTCTCAACTGTCTTCTCAGCAGGACCTGGGGCAGGGCCAGCAGGGTAGGCCTAGGGATTAAACCTTGGCTGCTGTGCTCTGCCAAAGCAGGTGCTTTAGTCTGCTGAGCTATTTGGTTGGCTCTAAACAATATTTTAAAATCATGTCAATATTTTGTTTATTTTTATATTAACAATGCTGCCTAGTTTCCAGCTGCTATCATATTCTATTTCTGTCTGAAACTTTTAGGATGTGCCTTCATTATTCTTTATGAAAATTTAAAATGGTATATATTTCTGAGTGTGTACTACTAATCTATGTGCAGGTATATTAAAGAGGTTTGGGATTTTCACATCTGGTAATAACATTTCTTGAGGAATCACTTCATCTTATGCTTCACATTTCACAACTGTTGTATGTGATGTGTACAGTTTTAGAAATTTTAAGAGTGTTTGAAAGCTTCACATTTCACAACTGTTGTATGTGATGTGTACAGTTTTAGAAATTTTAAGTGTGTGATATTGCAATAGGCTAGGGATATAGCTCAGCATAAACACCTATCCGGCAAGCCCGAGGTCCTGAGTTTGATTCCCTGTGCTAAAATACAAACAAATCTGGTATTACAATAATCCCTCCATTCTGCAAATAAAATTAATATTACCATCCACAAATTTATATTCCTGAATATTTGATTAAGTTTCCAAGAGAAGGATTCTGAAATCAGAATCTGTATACACCTGAAAAATTAGTAACCATTCCCAGAAAAGTAGAGGTCTGAGAGTGAGAAAGAGAACAGAAAAGACAGGAGGGCTTTACTTTATCAGTTGAAAACTCAAATAACATCTACCAGAATTCTAAAGAAAGTGTAGATCCCAAATAAGATGTGTCCACCTAGAAGAAAACACAATTCTTCATGTATTTCTTTTTGTCAGTTATGACTAAGGGGTTACCACAGGGGGAGGGAAAATTCCAGGATATACTAAGGTGGATCCAGATACTCGCATGGAATGTTTCACGAGGTAATTTACTGCTTACATGGGACAAGGATGCTGTCTATTAAAAGGGTTTGCAAATGCATGAAACAGGAGAATTGAGTATTATGTGAAGCTAAACAGGTAGAGAATATTCACATTTACAGAGCATGGAATAAAGAAGCCAAGTGTCTCCAGAACTGAGACATAATGTTAAGGAATGGACTGAAGTATTCTAAGAAATTCAAGAAAGAAACATGCAAGGAACAATAGATTTAGAATACAAACAGTAAAACATTTAAAAATAGTTTGAAAACTAAAAGTGTAACATATAGACTGCAAAGGAAATATTGCATCCACAGGAAATGAATCAGATAGACAATTAAAAACAAAATAACATTGAAGCTAAAGATAATACAAGGACAAATACAAGCAACTGACATTAAATTGGTGCCAATTTAGAATTAGTGTTCAAGATTTCTAATGACAATCTCAAGGAAGAGGGAAACTTTTATCGATGTACAAGCAACTGACATTAAATTGGTGCCAATTTAGAATTAGTGTTCAAGATTTCTAATGACAATTTCAAAGAAGAGGGAAACTTTTATCGATGTACAAACTACAAAAGTAATACAAATAACTTTTACTGGAAGAAAATATATGATATAGAAGGAAACATTATAAGGCAAAAAGAAAAGATAAAATTAAATGGCAAATATAATTGGGCAGTTATTGGACATAATAATTATATTTCTATCATGTCCCAAATACAAATTGCAATGAAAACCATGGCAATTATAATAAAATACAGTACAGTACTACATTTTTAGAGTTGTATCATTTTCCAAAAATTTGAATATGTAGTATAACCAATGAATTGTAATAAAGCAATTATTCATTTTGAAATTTCTAATTGTCCAATACACTAATCATTAGGCATGTATGACTGTTCAGTACATTAAATAAGAAAAGAACAAATTAAGACTTACTTTAAGTGTAAAAGTGTCTAAAATGTCACGTTAACTATTTTATATTGTTTATGTGTCGTCAATCAGTAATTTAGAGTACCAAAATATTAAATAAAATATATTATTGCATTTATTTTATCTTTTTTTGCTTCATTTAGTATATTTAGTATAAAATTATATAGGTGGCTTTATTTATACTTCTATCAAACAGTGTTGCTTTAGGGTAACCACTAAAGGAATGATTAAAATGAATAATTAGTATTCAAAATCTAAATTTGAATAGTGATTCATTTAGTATATGGAAGGGACAAATCTAAAGAAAGGGACAAATCTAAATGTGGTAATCTGAATAAAGAATTATATAATACGCAAATCACTTGAATATGTAATATATGTAAATATAAACACAAATATATCTTGCCATATGAAGAGTAAATGAATTGCATAACTGAATAATTCTACCACCTGGGAATGGATTAGTGCTGGTTTTCTATTGTTCTTTAGTTCTTGAAAGATTGGACTTTTGTAAAGTGAGTCCAACCTACATAGTTCAATATTTCTGCCCTCAACCAGTCTGTTTTCCTTTCCCCATAATTTGAAACAGCCTGCATGAGGATGATGAAATCAACTCCTTTTAGGCTCCATCCACCAAAGTTGGGAGGCAAATAAATCTATTTATGAAGTCTATAGCCTCAGGTATTTTACAATGGCTATACAAGACACATAAAAATTGCTTCTGCAATTTAAAGGACCCAGTGAAGTCACTTCATTATTAAGTAGGTGCTTGGTTTCTTGGTGACGAATGATCGCACTGAGACTCAGCACAGGTCCAAGGCAGAATGAACACTGAGACACAGAAGTAGCTCAAAGACACTTGAAAATAGCAGGAGTCCAGTTTGGGGCTGAGTTATCACTGTCGTGCTAAATCACCTGGTTGAGAGTTTCATGTGTCCATTGTGCCAAAATTAATTTCATTATTTGACCGAGTCTAGCTATGATTCATTCATCAAATCAGTTTGTCTCTCCGTGTGTCACTGTGCTTTTTTTGGTGGATTATGCACTTGATAGAGTTAATGTGGTCATTTTGCATATGAATATATACACAAAATCATGTATGCTTCGTGCTGCTTTTCAAATGTGCAGCAATCAATGACTACAAATCAATGTTTATTTCTTATCATACAAAGTAGGAAAAACAGGGGCATTGCCCTAAATTCTGACTATTGGGAAGCTTTTCTTTCCCCTAGGTTTTTCAAAGCTACTCTTAAGAGGGATTGATTATTGTGTGGATTCTATTCATGCTTTACTTCCATATGTCAGACTAACTCATCCATCAAACAAACTTTGGATGTTTTTATTCTGCAACCTGGTTGTGATGAATATTCTATGCGATATAAGTAGAAGCTGAGAGAGAGGTGCTGGTCCAGTAGTGATGGGTAGCTCAGAGATGCGGGACTCTGCTCAGGCAGGATGCTTGTATTTTCTTATCTTGTTCACACTCAAATATAGATGCATCATGTCTATATTTCAATAGAGTGCCGCTGAATTTACTAAGAGCCACATCATGAAAAAAATCTATTGCTCTAGAGTCATGTATTCTAACTCAACTATGGACCCACGGTTCACTATAAATAATTTTCTTCTTAAAATTTTTATTAATACGTTATTTGCAGCACATAATATTTTCATTCTTTATGTTGAGTTGATACATGTAGCATCTCTTAAATCACTTTTTTATTTAAATTCTGCAAGAAAACTCTTCATAATATGTTTTCTAAGGTGACTCTCATGAATATTGATAGTGGGGTATCAGTGTTCTATGGCTGTGTAAGAAATTACTGCGAACTTAAAAGGAGGGGTGAAGTGGAAGGCGATATAAATCTGCTATTTAATGCTTTTTTTCTATTAGAATGTTGGACTTACCAGAGGCTTTCTCTTCTTTAGATCTCACAAAGCTGAAATCAAAATAAGGAAGAGGGCAATGATTTATTTGGAGTTCAGGTTCTCTTGCAGATTCATTCAGGTGACTGGCAAGAGTTCAGTCCCTTGTATTTTTTGGAGTGAAATTTATGCTAATGAGAGCAAGTAAGTAAATATTTAACTCTTATTGTCCACGAATCACAGCTTCCTCACTCCATAATCTGAAACTGCTGAGAAGCATATTTGCACTCTGACCCTTACTAATCTGAAAATCTTTAATCTCATTCTATATGAATATATATATATATATTATATATGTATATGTATACATATATTCCTTATGAGTGTCCAGCAGTATGCTTAGTCATAGAACATGCTCATATAATAACCCAGAGGATTAAAGTTCTTCTATTTTTGTCTTTGTGATAGGAGGTACATGATACATTCATTTCTTTATCACATGGAAAAGAATGTCCAAATGGACACCAATGGATACTAATGGAAATCTAAAACTTTACCTAATGTGATGGGCTTGGATTCTTCTTAGGGTTATTATCCATGCTGTAGTGATAATGAATTTATATACTTCACTATTGTACTAGAAATTTATTATTCTCTCTGATTATATCTTGTAATGTCAATGAAATTATGAAACATTCTGATGTTTTACATAGTTTCTAGCTGGTATTGACCCCTATAGATTATAAAATATGTGTTTTGTTTTTGTTTTGTGGTGCTGGGGATTGACTCAGCGTTATAAATGCTATGTAGGCATTCTACCACTAATACACACCCTAATATTTTTATCTATTCCAAATGAATGGAAATGGTTTTAGTCCCTTCTTGAAAATATAAATACAAAATATTGTAATGTATTCATCACACCAGAAGCTATTTATTATATGCTAGAGGCTGCTAATCTTCTGCAACAGAGGCATCGTGATGGAGGCAGGGCAGTTCCAATAGAGCTACTTGGTTGAGTGTATAGTAACCCACTATCAGTTCCCATGATCAACGCAGACATTTTGGGGGGCAAAATTGATAAATCCAGATAGGATCATCAATAATTCACTTAGATATACTTAAATATTAATTATTCTTGCCACTCTCAGGTTTACAATATTTCTTATCCATATAAATAGCCATAGGTACCTTTGGGAGAGGAATGAGAAATAATTAGATATATATTTTGGTAAAGGGAATACTATACATTCTTTCTATTCAGTCATCAGTCTCTAGGTCGAAATTTTGTAGAAATGACATTGGGCAAGGAATGAAAGTCTTCAAAAAAAACTAAAAAAAACCCAAAAAACTCAGCCAGGCGTGGTGGCGCATGCCTGTAATCCCAGCACTTGGGAGGCTGAGGCAGGAGGATTGTTTTGAGTTCAGGACCAGCCTGAGCTACAAAGTGAGCTTAAGGCCAGTCTGAACTACATAGTGAGACCCTGTCTCAAAAAGACAAAAAAAACCCCAAACAAACAAAGGAATGAAAGTCTTTTAGGAAACTGCTTTTTGTGTGTGCCTCTGAGTGTGTGTGTGTGTGTGTGTGTGTGTGTGTGTGTGTGTGTTGAAGATTAAACTCAGTGCCTTTTGCAGTTCTGCATGATGTTGACCTCTTGCTTTTCTCTCAGGGTTGGTGAATTTTATTAAGTAGCTTCATAACTTTATGTAGGACAGGTCTGCAAGTTATTCTCCCGACCTCATAAAAAATAACAAAACCACGATCGTTTACGGAATGCTCATCACTTGTTCTCTGTTGTTCAGCAGCTGTATAACCACTCCTGAAGGAAGCAAGCTTAAATCTGTATTAGAAGCTCCAACATCAGTCAGATTCCACACAAAAAAGGCAACACTAAACAGGTGGTGCTGATGTGTTCTTCCTACCAGCGCAGTCTTGATCAATTTTCTAAATGGTTTAGTTGATGGATATTCCTATAGATGGATATTCCTATAGAGGGTAGATCACAGGAGATTTTCTTGGTCTTAAATAGTATATCCATTCTGGCATATGTACATATCTATTCTTTTAATTCCTTCTTCTTTGCTCTGTCAGCTTTTTCACTTCTACCTTCCCTGTGTTGGCTCTCCCTTTCCTGGTGCTTCTGTTGTTCCTAGAAACAAGTTCTCCTTTGTTCTCTCTCTCTTTTGTTTTATACAAGTTTAGGTGCTCTCAATGTGATTGGCATTTTTATTACCTTACTTTAAACCTACTCTAACTTTCCCATTTTTGTCAATATGTGTTTATTAACTTATGGCATTTCTTTAGTATATAGCCTCATTCTTCCCTTATCACAATAGCCCCGTTCTTTATCAGTTTATATTAAGGTCAAACTAGGAGATGAGTTGGAGTTGATCTTGAAATGAATCTATCTTTTCTGACTGAGTTTTTACTTTTTTTTAAATTTAATTTAATGTTTTAAAAATGTATTTGATACAGTGTCTCACTGCGCAGCTCAGATTCATAGTGATCATTCTGCTTCATCTTTCCTAGCTCTAGGATTATAGGCATGTGCCAACATGCCTGGTTTCATTAGCTGGCTCAGTGCTCAGGGGGAGGTGTCAGCATGGCATGTGGTGCCAGGGATTGGAATGAGGTTCCTGAGCTTGCCAGGCAGGGACTTAGGCAGTTGAGCTATCTCCCAAGCCCTATCTTGTCTGACTGAGGAAAAACCTTTATATTTCTTTCTTTCTTTCTTTCTTTCTTTCTTTCTTTCTTTCTTTCTTTCTTTCTTTCTTTCTTTCCTTCGACTTTTCTTTCTTTCTCTCTATTCATGTATTTGGTATATGGTCTCACTACAGAGCTCAGGCTTGTAGTGATCCTCCTGTCTTCAGCCACCCAGCAGTAGGATTACAGGTGTACACCATCACACCTGGCCTCATTCACGGCTCAGTGCACCTGGAGGCTGGGTCAGCATGGCATGGAATATGGTGCCCAGGATCAAACCCTATGCTTGCCTAAACAGGCACTTAGTTCGCTGAACTATATCACCAGCTCTTTAGTATTACTTTCATAACAATAGTAAACTAACTTGTTCTTCAGAGAGAGGTACAAATACCTTCTGCAGAACTACAGTATTCCAAAGAATATGAGCATGTTTATAAGATGTGTATAAGTAACAACACCAATACCCCAATTTGTTGCATCAAGATTTAGAGTATTTTTAATCTAGAGTCCTATTGTTATTATAAATGATCTAGTTGGGCTTACAATTTAACATGTAGAGCTTTGTTATTCTTAGGATTAAGTTCTGAATATAATCCTCTTCTTTATCTGTTCAGTGCTCTAAGCTATACCAAGACGTCTTTTGATTTTATTATTTACCTTTCAAAATTTTTCATTTTCTTTAGCTACATTCAGCAACAGTCGCTCACATTGTCCTTCTAGTTAATGTATTCCATAGATATCTCATATGGCAGATTTATTGTAACACTAATGATTTTATTTTCACTATTAAATCATCCCCATTACCAGAGGTAAAGGTTTTAACAGGTTTACTTTTGACTGACACTGTGGTTCTTAGAATCTTGCTAAGAGCTAGTGGTTTTTCATTATAATCAGCATAAATAGTCTTGTTCAAAAACCTTCTTTTGGAACCTATTTTCTATATTGGATTGGGCCACTTATGGAACCAAATATCACATGTTCAATTACTCTGAGATACAGATTAGCAAATAGGAAATTTTCTTAGGAGTGTGATTTAGAGGTGGTGGCTCAGGAAGGTAAGTGTTGAAATCAATGAGACCAAGAAGCTTAACGGAAATATTTAATAGAGAATTCAGGTATGATGGATACCTGCATCTAAGGTATTCATCTATGAGGATCTCTGCATCTAAGATGACCATTCAGTTTGTCTTAAGGTTGCAGAAAGTGAAACACTTATAGCTCCACACTGGTCAGTCAATAGATGTGGACTGTACGTTCAGGAGCAGGGTATGACCCTGGTTGTGATATCTGTCTGAATTCTAGGTAATCCCAGAAGAAGAGTAGACCATGAAGACTTTCCTCCAAAAGTGTCCACTGAAGGGGATCTAAGGAGCAAATGACAGCATCACTATGCATAGGAACAAAAAGGAGAAATAAGAGAACAAAAAAATTCATGACAAACTGGAACTAAACTGAAGGATGTGTGCAGGCAAATATCAAGTCCCATTTATGGTTGTTAAATGAGTGTTATTTTGTTGTAAAAATAGATTAATAGAACAAAATACAGTGTCAAGAACACGATCTATACATATGTCAACATTTGATTGATGACAAAGCTGGGGTAGTGATATTTTATGAAAATGTACCTTTTCAAATGATAGTGTTACATAACCTAGAAAAACTGTTGAAAAAAATACATCTAGATATCCGAGCTCAAAACAAACACTTCCAGATTAACTATGAAAAAAATTGCATAGACTCAAAGTTAATGTGCTTAGGAGAAAGTCATGGCAGAATATCTTCATGACATTAAAACAGTTATATGGCACTAATCTTTTAAGAATCAATGCCAAGACTATCAATTTTAATATACTTTGTTCATTTAAATACATAAAATACTTACAGGGAATATAAAATAAGCCACAGGATAAAGTATCAGGAAAAATAATTCCTTTCTAGAAACATCTGAAAAACTTAAACAAACGAGAAGAAAGAATTGAAAGTCACTTGAAAGTGGAATATTTTAAATAGCCCTTTCTCAAAAGAGGATGTCTAAAGGGTAGTTTCATAAAATGATGATCAACAGAAACAGTACTATACATCTACTGAATTCACTCAAGTAAAAAGAAAATTAATTGAAGAAAATAAAAGAAAGAATGTAGAGTATGTGACATACTTACATTGTTTATGGGCTTCATGTGGCACAATCACATGAAAAACTGTCTTATGTTGCTCAGCTAGATATATATGATTATAATAGGACACAGCAATTTTAAGAAAATACTCCCAAAAGAAATGTCCACCAAAGGCCATGTAGAAGTATGTGCATAGGAGTGGGAGGTCTGAACTGAAAACAGTTTGCATGGACATTTTACCAGTCTCTGCTTACTAGAAACACAGATTTATTGCAAGATTTTTCAAGATTTGCATCCATGGCTGCCTGTAGAATCAAGCAGGGAAAAGTGTAAAGGGTTGGCCTGTGGAGGGCATCTGAAGGATACAGGTGAAGGTGCAGAGTACATTGCAGTGTCCTATGTGAGTCCATACCAGGAAGCTAAATGGTGTTTGTTGGAAGGCTTTGAAGTCTATGCTGGTAGCCATGAAATGATGTCCTAAGTGAAGAGGGAGACAGGAACTCCCCAAATAAAACAGAACTGAGCTTTCCTTTTTCATTTCCCTTTTATGCCATTCAGGCAACAACCTTACCTATGGTGGGTCATCTGTCTTGGGTAAATCCCTTCATCATCATGCTGATTTAACATAGTTAGGTGTTTCTTACTCAAATTGACACAATCTGTTAACTATCACAATCCACCCCTTGTTGACTTGACAACCATTTCCTTAAACTATAGTTTGCAGATGCCAAGACAAGTTCATATTTATATCAAACATATTAAAACTGTGCTGTGTACAAGGGAGAATGTACTAAGTCCTTCCTCAGAATAGAGGACAAATTTGTTCCAGTGATATTTACTCCTAACGTTTCATAACTTCAAAATTATAACATAATTTTTATAGTCCAGTACTAAAGAAACAGTATTAACTCTATCAAAATTATATTATGGAGAAATCATATTAGGAGATAACTGTTACAATTACAATCTTTACTCCTGTAAAGGCCCATGGGGTCATAGTTGTTATTTAGAACTGCTTCCTTTTACTATCTATTCTGTTCCCTTGGCCTTCAGGATGCAGTTCAGCAATTCTTGGTTCTTTCTCTGGTTCCTTCATTCCTGAAGCTTCTGGGCCATCTTTCATCCTGCTTGAGTTGGTTTGTAGTTCTCACAGACATTAATTAGAAGATATGTCCTAACAGACCTCTGGCACGCCAAGTATATTCTTTATTTCCATAGTGAAGTGATAGTACAATTTCTCTGTGAAGATCTGGGCTAGTCACGCTTGACAACATCATAATGCCCTTTTCAGTTTGTTTATTCAGAAGCATGAGGAGACTAAAATCAATGAGTGGATGAGGTTAGCTTCCAGTTAAATGGTGTTATTGTTGTGCTTCCTGGTTCACGCCTTCCTCCCTGTGAAACTAAGACTTCAAAGCCAGCAGAGTATAAAGGCACAGGAACAGAAAGCAAAGTCACTCGGGGCAATGGTGATTGGCACCACTCCAACTTCCACCTCTTGATTCCTAGATTTGCAAATCTTGGTAATGGGAGACAGAGCATCTTGTAATGGATACTGAGTAAAAGCATATACAGCTGCTCAAAGGCCTTTCACTGGCCATTCAAACTATGCTGTATATCTGGGCCTAGAATTGTGTCTTCAGAAGTTCATTCCAACTTTCTCTCAACCTAGCTGCTTCTGAATGGTGAGGAACATGGTAAGGCCAATGAATTCCATACACGTGAACCCATTGCCTCACTTTGTCTATAGTGTGTCGTAGGTCAGAAGCAATGCTGTCAGTAATTCCATGACATTGAATAAGGCAATAGGTGAGTTCACAGCTAGTTTTGGCAGAAGGATTACATGCCTGTGACACAAATGCCTATGCTGAATAAGCACCTTTGCAAGTAAGGATAAAAAGATGTCCTTACCATGAAGATGCAGTCCAATATAAGCAGACTTCCCATCGGGTCACAGGCTGCTTGCCCTGAGGCATGGTGCCATATAAAGGACTCAGTGTGGATCTCTTTGGTGGCATATTAGCCATTGAGCAGTGGCTATAGTCAAATAGAATTTGGTAAGTGAGATTTCTTGTATTGGAGTGCATGCGCTGTCCCATCTAGGGTACCATGGGCACTCCATTCATGAGTCCAGTGGGCAATGACAAGGGTGGCTAAAGGAAAACCTTGCCTGTTATCCACAGAATGGATCATTCTATCCATTTAATTATTAAAGGTCTCTTCTGCTGAGAATTTACATGGGATACAAAGTTTTACATACCTTACCCATATGGAGAGTTAGATACACACAACTCTTCCTCAAATGTCTTTGTCACGTTACCCCTAAGTTCCTAGCTAAGAATCAAGTACATTGGCTACATCTCATGAATCAGTATACAGGCACATGTCTGATAAGTTTTCCTTCCAACAAAAATATATATACCAGATACTGAACAGATGTTCTGTCCAGTATAAACATTTGCCTTCACCATTGTCCTTCAGAGGTGCTCTGGAAAGGGGCTATAATGATTGCTGGTGGTACTTACATAATATTCAGAACTGTCTACAGTGAGGTGCTTGCTTTTTTATTCTCTGACAGCTATTACTGCATATCTCATGAGGCCATAGGTGCATACTGGGAGAAGGCACTGTAGCATGACTAGGCATTCAGGGCATCTGGGCCACTTCGTCATGTAAATTACTGTGATCTCCCTCTATAATAAGTTTCTCAAGGAGGTAGAGAATCATCTCTGTGCAGAGGATTAGGTTTAACTGGACAAATTCACTCAACCAGTTCCATTTTCCTAACCCTTTGTGTCCCCTTAACAACAGTAAAACCCAGAATATGAGGCATCTCTAAACTCATTACCGGATTTTCCAGCCAGAGCCCAAACCCAACACATGTGTGGGATCTTCTGCCTAATTGCCACTCCCCAGACCCCTTTCCAGCCAGAGTCCAGGCCTACTGTGTGTGTGGGACCATCCACACACTCCCCTGAACCTCCTAGATTAGGCAGTACTGGTGTGTAACCCCTACAGCAGAACTCCCTAAAGAGAGGCTAGAAGCAAGACCCACCCAGCTAATCCAGAAGCTGAATATCTTTCCAGAGGGACACAGCAGATTCATTTCCATGGCTGCAGCAAGAAGAAGCTAAACATAGCAGCCAGACCCAAGCCAGGCACATCTGGATGAGTTCATACATGCTAGATCTCGACCTGGTAAGCTGAGACACTTTGCTAGAACAAGATCTATGGGATCATCCTCTCTTTCACTGTTGATAGAGAGAGAGAGAGAGGCAACAGGTAACCAGGGTGAAGCAGTCTGCTTAGAGGACCCCAGATGCATCACTGGGAGGTGATCAGACAGAACTTAGGAGAACTAATTTAACTATGAATTCCCAAATTAATATCTCTTTAGCTATACAGACATGATGTTTGGACTTATGGTCTAAATTACAAACCTACTAATTACAAAAGTTTATCAACTGTTAAATATTATAACCCATTATTACCATTACTAAAGGTAGTTCTGTAAATACAAATCTGTAATTGCCTTAACCACATAATCTCTCTTGGGTAAAGAATTTTGGTAGGTACTAAGATATTAACTGCACCAAAGCTCTACAACAAAGTTAGAACAGTGCTAAGTAAAATGACAAAAAGAAGGATAAAATGTATTCACAGGCCTTAAACCCACCCAGAACAAATGAAGGAGACACCAGAATAGAAGAAATTGGAAATTACACACCTGAAATCTCTGAATTAATAGTGTTTAAAGTAGAGAAACAACTGCAGAAATATATAGAGAAAATCAGATCAGAAACAATCTCTGAAGTAAAAGAAAATATGATAACTATAATGAAAGAGTTACTAAGTGCTTCTAAAGAAGACACTGACAAAAAAAAATAAAGAAGAGAAAAATGATGGAATCCTTGAATGAACACTATAGGAAAGAAATAGAACACATGAAGCAGATTCAAAGAGATATAGAGGAAATTAAAACCTCAATCACAAGCAGGCAAAACCATTAAAATAAAAGTGAAAATAAAGTTTCAGACTTTAAAGAAAGCATTGCAGCTAGTGAAAAAGTAAGAAAAGTTCTCTTAAAAACAAACAGGTTGCAGGAAAAAATAATTCAACATCTTCAAAATGATGCAAAGGTGAGCAATGGAAGACAAATAGGCTTAAATGAGAAAGAAGTAAACACAAATTATGTAAAAATAATATAGGCAGAGGTGATACCATAAAACTTCGCACATATAAGGAAACAATCTGACATTCAGGTAACTGAAGCATATAGGACTTCAAGTAGTGTCAACCAAACTAAAAACACAGCAAGACATAAATAATAATCAAGTCCAAGAAATCCAACACAAGAACAACATACTAAGTGAGATGAAAGAAAAGAAATAGACCACATTTAAAGGAAACACCATCAGAATAATGGCAAATTTATCTTCACAAAGCATCAAGTCAAGAACAGAATAGAAAGGCTAGGGCCAAAATGATGGCTGACCTTGCAGCCCTTCCATTTCCCCAATTTTTGATCTGTGAACTTAGATTGTTAACCATCCAGAAGAGAAGCTGATTAGTACCCTGCAACATATGCAGTTCAGTTTACCCTAACTATCTGACTAAATTCTTTTCAGTTGTTGTTATACATTTCTATTTGTATTTTTTCTTTTGATTTCTTATACTAGGGAGAGTATATGATATTTGCACATGTGTGTCTGGTTTATTTCACTTATGAGTATATGTTCAAGTGGCATCCACTTCAATATAAATGCTTCAAGTTTATCATTCTTTATAGCCGAGTAATATTCCATTGTATAGAAATACTACATCTTTTTCAGCCATTCCTCATGTGAAGGGCATCTTGGTTGTTTCCAAGATTTGGTTATCAAATTTGTGTTGCTATAAACATAGGTACACTTGTATCACTATGATACAATGTTTACAGTTCCTTCAGGAAAATTCCCAGAAGGGGGATAGCCAGATTGAATGGGATTTGCAGTCCTACACTTTTGAGGAGTCTCCACACTGACCTCCACAATGGTTGCACCAGTCTACATTCCCAACAGCAGTGGAGAAGTATTCCCTTTTCCCCACAACCTCTCCAACATGTGTTGTTGGTTGATTTCTTTACGATAACATTTTTTGGCCCTAGCCTTTCAAGGTCAGTGAAGACTCAGGACATAGGAGAACCTGTACTGTAACATCATGGAACTCAGTTGTGCCCCAAATTTTATGATCAAGGAGATTATGGAGCCACAGAGCAATGTGTTCGATGATCTATAATGGGCCTAAGGAGAGTCACATGGAGAGAAAACTTTCTGTCAGGCTCTTACAGAGAGCAAACTGGTTAAACAATTGTTGTGACTCATCCACATGGCTGACACAGACAAAGGATCTATGGAGTGAGGTACAGGGTTATAAGATAAACCCTGAGGGGACTTGCCTGTCCTCATCAGTTACAAAAGCTACATTTTTTGTTATATAGGTCTTGCTTTATCTCAGTCTTAACCATCCAGCAGAAAAGTATAAAAATGAGGTATATAACATGGGGCTATAATAATAAGCAGATCTGTAAATGGCTCTAATCAGCAACTTCTTCAGATAACCCACTACTATTGTGGAATGCTGGACTGCGTTAGATTGTGTCACTGGGTGTGGGCACCTGTAGTGGTTGAGTGGTGATGGAGTACCCATCTTTGATGGGTCTGGGCAAGAAAAAGGGGATACAAAGGGAAAACCATGCTGTGTTTGTAAAAGCAGTACAGTTAGGATAAATATGCAGTACTTCTGTATAATTCTATGGGAGGCAGGATTTGTGCTGGTAGTGGCTAGACAGGATGTTATGTTGGCTTCTTGTGCTGTGGACATCCACTAGGAAGATAACAATGCAGAAAGTATTAATTATTGAAACTGTACTATAATTCAGCTTTAAAAAAGTGAGATAAATGTACAGCCACATTCTCTTAATTCATTGATCAGAGACATCAGCTCTAATGGTGTTTGTAAGCAGAATATCATGTATGGACCTTGTATGACAACAAAATACTACAAAAACAGTATGCAATGTATTGATTATTGAATCTGTCCTGCTAATTTGATTTGAGATGGTCACATTGTTATTTATTCTTCAATAAATTAAAATAAAATGTTAAAAAATGAAAAGAATAGAGCAAAGTACTTCAAGGTCTCCAAGAAACCAAATTCCAGCCAACACTGCTACACCCTGCAAAATTCTCTTTCAAATTTGATAGAGAAGTGAAATACTTCTATGACAAAGAGCAATTAGTGAATTTCATGACGAAAAAGCAATTGTACACAGACTACTGAAAGATATTTTAGACAGGGAAAAATGACCACAAATCTATGAATGAGAATGGGAAGAACCCACCAAATAGGACAAATTAAGTGCAGAAGAAAAAGATGTATACAACAGCAGATAAATAACATGTTAATTATAAGTCAACACATCTCAATTATAAAAATCAATGCAAATGGACCAAATTCACCAATTAAAACAAATAGACTGGCAGAATGAATTAAGAAGCAAAATCCAACAATATGCTCTTACACAAAATATACTTAACTCATAAGGAAATTCATAGGCTGAAAGTCAAAGGATGAAATACAGTACTACGTGCCCCAGGACATCAGAAAGCACAGGTTTAGCAATCCTGTTCACAGACAGTCTGAACTTCAAACTAAGAATGATCAAATGAAGTCAATAAGGCCGCTACATACTGGTTAGGAGAAAAATGCAAGAGTAAGAGGTAATAGTCATGCATAGATACACACCAAACATGGGAGCACCCAACTATGTATGACAAATATTAATCACAAATAATGTAATATCCAATACCATAATCTTAATAGGAGAACTTAACACCCCCTTCCCAAAAATGTAGGTCAGGCAGATAAAAATTTAGCAAAGAAGTAGTACAAATAAACCAGAACTTGGAACAAATGGACTTCGTGGACATATAGAGAGTGTGTCACACCCAACCACAGCTGAATACACATTTTATTCAGGTGCACATAGGTCATTTTCTAAAGTAGACCACATACTAGTCCATACATAATGCTTAATTATATTCAAGAAAACAGAAATTATCCCATCCATATTATCTGACTATGGAGCAATGAAACTGGAAAAAAAGAAAAAGAAACAAAAAGAAAACCTGCATAAATACTTGAAAATTAAATAACACCTTCCTCAACAACCAATGGGTTACAGATGAAATTAAGCAATATCTACAGTTCAATGAAAATTCAAGCACAACTTAGCAGAATTTATGGGATGCAATGAAACTAGTTCTTAGAGGGAAATTTATTGCTGTGAACTCACATATTAGGAAAACAGAATGGGAAAAAAAACACTTCAATCCTGCACCTGAACTGTGTATAAAAAGAAGAGCAAATCAATTCAAAGCCCAAAGACGGGAGGAAATTATAAAGGTTAGGTAAGAAATGAATGCAATTGAGACAAACTAAACAATACAATGAATTAATCAATCAAAAGGCTGGTTCTTTGAAAAATTAAATAAAATTGATGAGGTCCTAGCTAACCTCATCAAAATGAGAAAAGAAATAAAACTCAAATTCAAGCAATGAGGGATGAAAAGGGTGAAAATTACCCCAGACCCTGTGAAAATTTAGAAGATCATCGATAGCTATTTTGAGCCTCTTCAATCTCACAGAATAGAGGACTTGGTTTGCAGATCAAAAATTAGAGAAAAAGATAGCCAAGGGTAGCCAGTATTTTGGCCCTAACCAAAGGTCAGTGACACCTCAGGACATAAGAGAACCTGTGCTGTGCCATCTTGGTGGTTTACAAAATATTCTTATCAAAGAGATTATGAGGCCACAGAGGAATGGATCTACCATGTACAATGAGCCTAAGGAGAATAACATAGAGAGAAAAAAAAAATCTCTTAAGGCTTTCACAGAGAGAAAATTGGTCAAGCAATGGTTGTGACTCATCCAGATTGCTGACGTTGACAAAAGATCTACAAGGTGCTATACATGGTTTCAGAGTAAATCCTGAGTTGATTTTACTTTGCTTGTCAGAAATGAAAGTTACAGTTTTAGTTGTAACAGTCTAGCTTCTACTTGGTCTTCACCATCCAGCAGAAAATTTTAACTATGAGGTATAAGAAGTAATGCCATATTAATATGCTGAGCTATAAAAGGCTCAAGTCAACAACTTCTGACAATTGACAGTTGTGCTGATAATTCACTACTATTATGGACTTTTGGACTCAATTAGGTTACTTTTATGAATTCAAGTACCTACAGTATTTGAACTGGCATCAAGTATGAAAAGGTTTTTTTAAGCATTTCTCTAAATAGAGCTTCTCTAACTGCAGTGAAACACCCATCTCTGACAAAAAACAAAAAAGGGGGCTTTAAATAAAAAAACCATTTGTAGTGAAAAAATATATATGTATATACAAAATAGTTTATATAGATATACAACTCTCTTCTATTAGTTCATTGAGAAGAAAGATTTGTATTAATATTATTTAGACAAGATATCATGCCTGCATCTTGTTCTCTAAATAACTACTACAAAGATGACAATATGCAATGTATTATTGTAACTGTCTTACTAACTTGTTTTGAAACTATTTCATTTCTGTTTTTTCTCATTAAAATGAATAAAAAATTAAAAGAAAAACCTCATTCCCCCCAGAAAATAAATAAAAAAATAAAAAAATAAAACATCATTCCCAGTGGGCCTTCTTTGGATCCACACTTCTGCTCAACAGTCAAATAGGTTGTTATTATCCTTTTTTCTTTTTACCCCAAGAACAGCAATATTAAGTTCAGTATGTGAATTTCATCTGCCCATATTGACAAACTCACTTGATTCAGTGTATTTTAAATTGCTACCATTATCCCATAGCTGCAAGATCTATTTCAACACTTGCTCATCTGGTTTCTCTTTAGAAAAATTAAAAAAAAATCAAGAAATTCTTTGGGAAAACAATGGACCTCAAGGATCACACGTGCAGTTCACCCTTAGGTACCTTCTTGGATGTGAGGCTGGTAATACGCTCCTAGGGAAAGGTGGGTGGTGGGAATGTCTTGCAGAGTGTCAGCATCACCGAGGACCACTATGGGCATGAAGACATTTTATATTTATAATTCTGTTTCTCTAGATCCACTCTCAGTATGAAAATTTGTAGCAGTTTGTGCTTACTAGAGAAAAAGATTTAATACAAGACGTGTCATGGTTTGTGTCGAGTTGTCCCCCGAAAGCTTTATGTAAGTTATGGGGTAGACATGGCTGGAGGAGCGATGAGAAGCTTTAGTGTTGGGGCCAGGGAGGGGCTGAGGGGCGGGGCCCGAGAGCCCCCCAACCATTAAACTGGCTAGCCTGTGCTTTCTCAGAGATGTGGAAAGGGTCATCCCAGACACGGTAATACCCCAGCTTCTTCTCCAGTGTCTTGAAACCTCTAGTAACTGTGAGCTAAATAAACCTTTCCTTACCTCATTTTGAGTTTCAGATTGTATCAGAATTTACCTGATTGGCTTACAATGGCTGCCCACAGGCAGGTTTGGAAGCATGCCTATGGCTGTCTATGCCCTGGAGGCCTGAATAATCCAGGCACCGATTAGAGCTCACTGTACTCTCCTGTGTGAATCTGGATCATGAATTCCAACAGTCTGCAATGGAATGCTGAAAAATCTGTGCTGGAAGGCTAAAATACCTGCAATAGAACCAACAAGACGATGCCCAATGTTAAGGCAGAATCTGAGACCCTTTGGATAAATGGAAAGGACACTTCCTTCTTCACTTTTCCTTTACTCCATTCAGGCAGCACACACATGCACAGTGGGTCCTCTGTCTTTGGCAAATCCCCTCAGCCACACCAAGGACTGTGCTGAGCTCTTTTAACTGGCTGTTTCTTATAAGTTAACTCAATCAGTGAATGATCACAGATATCAAGGGAACTGAATGAATAAAAGTGAAATATATTTTTAAAGTGAACAATTATCATTGGAATCACAAATTACTGTGATAAGTACACAAACAAATGAAACTCATCAATGTGGTAATAGACAATATAGAATCAAGATGGAAAGATTATATACAGTACTGAGTAGAAAATGTGTACATGTTAGTGTATTTTGAAATAGAAAAATTCATATAACATTGTTGTATATCTGAATGTGCAGCAATTTTATTGGACAAGCAAGACACTTCTAAAGAAGTAGAAGTATTTTTATCTTATGCTGATACAGATTACATGGATGTGAAATGTTATTGACCTATATAACAATTTTGTGTCTTTTTCTTTGTGATTATCATTACGATAAATAAATAATTATTGTATAAAATACAAAAGATACTGACAATTACTATTTGAATCAAGATATTATTATTCTAGCAGTGGCTACCAAAAATATAAGGATCAAAATAATGCTAGCACGTGATATTTCTAAAAGTTATACACAATGCAATAAATCAAGAAAAATAATTTAAATAATATTATTAAGACACTGTCAAAGTTGTTATTGAATGAAAGTGATCTGTCTGAGAATCTGAAGGCATTAAATATGATTTATGCATGAAATATCATAGTTAATGATGTGAATGGAGTTTGGCTTACTCAAGTAAAATGTATGTGTACACATATCAGTTATCTGTGCATTGTTTGCATGGTTATTCAAAAACATTTATAAACATTCACAATAGCTCTGAGATCCAATTGATGACTACCATTCTAGGGAAAATATTGTGGTTCCTTTCATTCTTAATGTCTCCTAATCTGAACAGAAACCACTAGTTTGAAACTATTTTATGTACACATACATTAATTATATACCAATAGAGTAAATAAAAATAAAACTGTAATGCAAAAACTACCAAAAATGATGAACTCATTGAGGCAAGACCAAGATTCAAAAATAAAAATACTAAAAAATTTATTGTTCATGACCCACAATTGAAAATATAATCTCAAACAAAATATCAATAGATATTTCTGAACAGTTTATATAGGATATCCAGAGTCCATCTTGAAAAATTAATCATTATTACATCCTTAAATTATGAAAATAAAGGAGAAATGGTTCTTTTAATTAATGTAGAGATAGTGTTAGAATGACGAGATTATAAAAATATCTTGACAGTATAGAACCTGACTGGTGAATCATATTTTCAAAGAAGTACTATGACAGATCCAAATGCTTTTATATACAGTGATATAGTTCCCAGGAAGTCAACAAAGAATGTAACTTGTATTTAGGGGCACATTGGAATCTATGAGGTTGAACAGATAATAGTAACAAGGAAAGATGACTCTAATTTTCCTAGAAGAAAATGGAATTTCAGGGAAAATCTTGTATGTGTAAAACAAACATTTTGTATATACCTATATTTTGGATATAAACTAAAATCTATATATGCATAAAGCTATGAATATTAAAATTAAATTATACTATGGTATATAATATTTTAAATGTATGTATGTATGTATTTATTTACTTATTTTCAACAGTACCAGGGATCAAACTCAGGACACTGCACTTGCCAGACATATTTACCTTTTTGAGACAGGGTCTCGTTATGCAGTGTTGGCTGGTGTGGTGGGTGGTCAACTGATGATCAACTTGTTACACCCAGCTGAACTGAAGCAGCATGGTCTAGGTATGGGAAGCCCACTTGAGGATTGTTGCCTGTAGTATAAGAGGCAGAACTACAGAAATTCTTGGGAGACTGTTAGGAAGGCTGTTTGAGGCTGGCCAAATAGCTCAAAGACTTAAAGCACTTGCTTAGGCAGATGCAGGGACACAGTTCCTAGGTTTGCAGTGCCGGCCCCATCCCTGGGGTGCACTGAGATGAAGATTGAGACTGAGCATGGTGTCATGGTGTCATAGGCTTGTAATCCCAGATTTTGGGAGGCTGAATACAGGAAGATCACTACAAGTCCAATCTATGTAGTGAGACCCTGAAAACCCTGTAGACCCTTACTAAAATACACACACACATAGAAAAGAGAAGAGAAGAGAAGAGAAGAGAAGAGAAGAGAAGAGAAGAGAAGAGAAGAGAAGAGAAGAGAAGAAAAGAAAAGAAAAGGAAAGAAAAAAGAAAAGAAAGCTGTTTGGGGAAGCTGTTGGAGCTTTTGTAAGCTGCTGGTTCTTCTGGGATATTCTGCTGGAGGACCTTGTTATGCTGGCTTTCTTGAGGAACTTGGCTGTTCTCAGTGGAGGAGGAGCTCAGACCTCATTGTTACTGAGAATGGCTATGGTTCATTTTGAGGGAGCTCTGGTTGTCATTTTGAGGCCAGAGTGCTTCCTAGCGCTGGAGGAGAAGATATTGTACATCTCTACCTCCTGGAGAAGCTTATCTTGGCTTTCCTGCTAGGATCTCCACTTTTGTCACCATAAGGGACCTCACTGTTGCTGAGGGTGGCTATGGAACTATTGGGGGAAGCTCTGGTTCTTAGCTTGAGCATTACTTCCTCCTCTAATTCACTATGCTCAGCCTGCTATCACAGATCCTTCAACCCACTGATATAGACTTCTAAGCTTCCACCATTGACCTTTGGGCTTCTCAATGCAGATTCATAAAGCTGGCCTGCATGAGACATTGTCATGGGCTCTGGACCTCCAGTTCAACTTGTGAGAGGCATTATTATGAGCTCTAGGTCATCAGCTAGACTCATATAGGACATTATTGTAGAATCCAGGCTCTCAGCTGGATTCTTGGTCTAGAGTGTGTAGACTATTTCTTGCACTCTATTTATATGATTCTCTGGGTGATTCATTATAAAATAGTCTCATAAAATGTGTCCTGTATTGTATTGGTCACCTTGCAAAATCCCAAACCATGACAGATGATCTGGAATTCACTATGTAGCCCAGGGTGGCCTTAGACTTATTGCAATTCTCTTGCCTTTGCTCCTCAAGTGTGAGATTATACATGGGCATCAGCATAACAGGCTTGACAATTTAGTTTTAACAAAATAGAGGAACACAGTTATTAAAGAAGCCAAAATATATGAATAACAGATTATAGTGACATTAATCATTAGTCATTAATAATGACAAGAGCATATTTAGATAATTTTCCACAGAACTCCAAAGGGCAGACTTTAAGACAATGAAAGCCTCTAACTAATTTATCCTCTATTAAATTACCCCTTACTCAACTAATCTATGGATTTATGCAGTGTGCTAGGACTTAGTTTTGTGAGTGAGCTTTTGAAATTATTTTAATGGACAAATATTTTTCTATTAATTTTTAATTATCAATAAGGAGTGAATTTTGTAATCTTGGGAACTGAAGAACAATAATACACTTAGAATCAATTGTACAGTACTGGGGTAAGATTTTTATCCTAAGAGCACTGTAAAGCCCTAAGTTCATTTTACTGTTAGTTGCATTTTATTATAATCTTACTTATAAATTCATATTTTTCTTTCCAAACAATAAATTAAATGGAAATAGAATGATTTCTTTCCCTTCCTGTTTAAGCTTTATATTATTCCCAAATAGTATACTCAAAGAGTTATACAGATTTACTATTGTCAGCAAGTCATATTTAGAGGCAAAATAATGATGTTTAATGAGAAATGGAATAATTTATCAGAGAGTATCACAATCATGAATCACTTTGCTCTTCAAGTATGAACTGGAAACTCATGAATCAAATAAGTAAAGAGCATGAAAAATGAATTGACAAATTCCTTATCAGAAAGTAAAATTTTACATTTTCTCAGATTCTAATGAATCATGAAATGAATAAATAAGAATATAGAAAGGTTGAACAATTGATAAGCTTAGTATAACTAATTTGAATGTAAGTACACATATGATATTAATAGATACATATAATTCAAAAAGATACATAAAACTGACCAAATGGGGCCAGGGAGAATACTCAGTGGAATAAGTGCTTCACTGGCAAGCACAAGGGCCTGAGTTCAATCCCTGCTTCTGCAAAAAAAATAAAAGAAATAAAACAGAAAAAAAGCTGACCATATGTTCTTCAATAAAGAAATGTAGTGAGTACAAAATACACAGAAAATACAGATTGCTATTTTAAAGTAATAGTGATAGTAATTAAAATTGGTAAGTAAAACCTGATAAGTTTGATATTTAAAGGCATACTTTGAAGTAAGTTATGAATCAATTAATAAGTCTTAATTCAAATATCAAACCACTTACCTGGAAAGCAAACTTACTGGAAAACAAGTTTCACTTAAAGGGCATATGTAATTTTAAAACCATTTGTCAGAAAATAATTGTAAAAGGAATAAGCATGCTTCCAACCTCAACCCTAGGACACAAAATGGAAATTGGATGTAATCTTTTACTTTCAACCTTATAAAACTAAGTGAATGCACAAAACAATGATTTTCAAACATTGAGCTACAGGTAGCATGACACAGTGAGGCATGTGAAAAGAGAAACACATAAAATGAAATGTTTATTTCTTGAATTTTACAGGCAGAAAAAAAATGACAGAATGCAGTTCAGGAAGAAGGAAATGAAATTGACCCCAGTTGTTGACAGAATTCAGACCTTGGGTGTCACATATGCTGAAATCTCCTAGGAATAAATGTGAGAGGAAGGGCCCCTGCTGTGGACCCCACTGAGTGTCAGTAGGGGGCAGTGGGGAGCAGCCAGTGAGCTTAGGTAAAGCCGCACTAGAACAGAGAATGTGTGATCCTCACACGTATTCAAAAATAATTCAATTTTTTAATTTTTGTATCAATCAGTGCCTAGAATAATAGATGTCTAACTCATCAAAGGAATCTTCAAAACACAAGTTGATATGGTCATATTTCACCAAGTAATTTTTTTTTTTAATGAATTTAGGACAGGGTTTACAGGGTGAACAGGCTCTCACTAGGTAAATGGGATTTGTAGTGATCCTCCTGTTTTCAGCCTCCCAAGTGCTGGGATCACCAAGTAATTTAATTGCCTAAAAGAACAAAGCCCCAAAACATTTTTACTTAAAAGAAATCAGTATGTAAAATTAACAAGGTCTGGAATCAAATACAAAATTAACAGGATTACCAGGAAAGAAAAGAAATGGAGAAATACAAACCATACTGAGGAGAAAAATCAATCCACAGAAATAGAACTAGAAATAACAAACATCAGGAAATTTGCATAGGAGAACATTAACTACAGATTATAAATATATACCATCTGATCTGAATAAAAAAGCATGAACTTATCAAGTGAAGATACAGAAGATAAAAAGAATCCACATCAAGCTGCTAGGAATAAAACGAGATTAGAAAATGAAAAACACACTTGATAGGTCCAATTACTTATTTGACAGTAAAAAAGAAAAATTCATAATGATGAAGTGAGAGCACAGATAGTGCAGCTGTGAGTTGCGACCCAGCATCAAGCCTCTTAAGTGTCACTGAACTCCCCAAAAGACAGAAATAAAAGGAGGAAAAATATTTTGACTAACATTTTCTAAATTTGATAAAAACTCTATGGCCACAGTTCCAAGAAGCCCCCAAAACCACAATCAATACGAGTCTATACCAGGCAGATCATTATATTTTTTAGTATTTTATTTATTTGGTAACAGAGTCTTGCTGCATAGCTTGGACCTGTAGTGGTCCTCCTATTTCACCCAATAGTACATTGTGGATTTTAATATATGTAAAAATAAGTAGTGTAACAGTGGTACAGAGCTAAGGAGATAGCTCAGCGGTCTAAGTGCCTGCTTGGCAAGCACAAGGACTCAGGTTCGATTCCTGGTGCCACATGCTGTGCAGGCCCCAGAACCCCAGTGGGCCACGAGGGCCACCATGAGGGTCACCAAAACTTGGCATGGTGATACATGCCAACAATCCCAATTCTGGGGTGGCTAAGACAAGAAGACAACTATGAGTCTGAGCTGCATAGCAAGACCCTGTACCAAATTTAAAAAAAAAAAAAAAAAGTGGTACAAAGTTTAGGAAAGGTAATAGTGAGTTCTTAACATTAATTAAATTGACAACTAGATTGATCAGAAAAATAGAGATGAAGCAAACCATACCATTATTCAAAATGAGGAAGTACTAGAGATCTTATGAACACTGAGAGGCAATAACTAGACATAATAAACAACTTATACCTATAAGTCTGACAACAAAGCCTGTATACAGGTTCAACACTATTAAGAGCTGATCAGATGCAATATGGTTTGTAGAGGATTCGGGAAGGTTACAGTCTCTTGGAAATAAGACAAAACTTCTCTGAACTGTCCTGAAGAATTTGGGGTGCAGGAAATGGAGGGCACACCTGAGGTAAAAACTTCTGAAAGTCAGCAGGCCTTGTGGAGTTAGAACAAAGACATTCCAAGCAGTAAATCTTGCTAGCTGGAAGAACTGTCTGATCTCGTGGTTTAGTGGTTATTGCCCTAGATTAGGAAGGTCAGGCAAATGTTCTCAGCTGGGGTCTTACTTTGTGGTTAGAAGCTATAAATATGAACTTTTCCAACACAGAAAGCAGTGGGGAGAGAAATAATTTCAGTACCTTGACACTTATACATCACAAAGAGATTCTAAAAAAAAAACATTTATAATAAGAAATTATGTGGAATATAAGGTTGATTCAACTTTTAAAACCAACCAGTACATTAGAACTTATATTAGGTGATTTTAAAAGTAGAAAAGTCATGGTGATCTATCAGTTAATAAAACTGAGTATTTCTTCATTGAATAAAATTTCCTCCATGGAGGGGACAGAAGGAACTTCCCCAAGGTGACAGAGAGCATATTATAAAACTTACAGAATTCATGCTGAAAGTTGCTGTAATTATGGTCAAGAAGACTGCCTACTTTCACCACTTCTGTCTAGTTCCAGGCAACACAATCTTCTCGGCATGGACAAAATTACAAGAAATAGGTAAAAATATGTCACACAGAAGAGTCAACACAGGCATAGACAATGACCATGGGAACTGTATATCCAGGATCAAATTATCCATTGCAGTGTAATTCACTTCTCAGCATAAGACACTTCCACACATATAAGCAAGAGGACATACAAGTGTGTGCAGTGTACCACTGTTTTCAAGTGGAATATTGTATTTTATTTCAAAGTTAAGCAACATAGATGATTTCCTTTCACTTTGTTTTGAAATTCTGTATTGTTTTATTTATTCATTTTTTCCTGTCTTTAAAATAAAAAACAAGCAGGGCTGGCCTAACAGCTCAGCAGAGTAAAGTGCCTGCAAGCAAGCACAAGGGCTGGGGGTTGGATTCCTGGGCCTGAAATGCCAGCCCTGCCCTGGGGGGCACTGAAACAGCAATGGAGACTGGGCAAGGTGGTGGGCGCCTATAATCCCAGCTCTTGAAAGGGTATATATAGGCAGATCACTTTTAGTCTAATCTAGTACTGAGACCCTGAACACCTTGGAGACCCATCCCTAAAATACAAAAATAAATAAATAAATAACAAAAAGCAAGAAATGAATGAAAACAATGGTGAATTAATATTAATCAATAATTTTTATTAACCATTAACCTTGAAATAGACACTATTATAAACTTTTATATTGTAGGTCAGTTCACCAAACAAAAAATATATCAGAAGCGGGCACCTAGATCAAGACTTGAGATTAATGAGATAGTTTATCTGAAGGTGCTATATCAAAAAGAATATTTGAAACAATAAATCAAATAGAGAAAGTAAATTATGGGATGATAATTTGTAAATTCATTTATATGAATTATAAAGGATTTATAAAACAATACTAGATATTCTAGTAGTTTACTCTCATAGCTTGAGTAATTGCTGTTTCATAATAGTATATCTGGGCCAGCCAGATATCTCAGGGGACGACAGCATCTGCTTAAGCAGAGTACAGTGGCCAGGGTTTGATCCCTGGCATACCATGAAGGCTCCGCCCCTGGGGCATGCTGAGACAGAGATTGAGACTAGGCACGGTGGTGTATGCCTGTAATCTCAGTGCTTGGGAGACTGAAAACAGGAGGATCACTATGAGTCCGATCTATGTACTGAGACACTGTAGACCCTGTACTAAATACATTCAAAAAATACATATCTGTCTAGGGCGTTCAGTTATTTTGGGCCTTGCTTTGTGTTTTTGAGGAATTTTATCCTTTATTTCTACTATAAAAATACATGCTGCATTTGGAGCTTCAAGATGGATGCTACAGCCAAGCCAAGATTAGCGAGGTGACACGTTGCTGAGTGTTTTCCTGTGGAGTTCCTCTGGATCTAGAGGGAGGAACACACTCTTCAGTCACTGTTGACTTCATTTTCTCCAATATGGAGATTCAGGTCTTGTGTCTGTTAGGAAGTCTTTGAACTTTCTTTCAAATTTTAAAAAATGTTATCTATTTACTTATTTATCTGATACAGGGTCTCACTACACATTTCGGACTCTTACTGATCCTCCTGCCTCAACCACCCAAGCAGTGCGATTACAGGTGTGTGCCACCGTGCCAGGTTTCGGTGGCTGGCACAGCATGCTGTCCAGGGGTTCAGTCTGGGTGCTGACACTTGCCAGACAGGCACTTAGACCACCGAGCTATCTCCCCAGCCCCAACTCTTTGAACTTTGAAGTTCAACAATTATGCTTATTCTTTTCCAGTGGTTGCATGGATTGTTGATATGTTTTGTGTGCTTTTCTTCATTTTCCTTTATTGGGGTTTTTCTAGAAAAAGAGGTCTGTGTCATAAAATACAACTTCATGCTGTGAGTTTACAGTTATGTAGTTTCACTTTAAGCAGCTGCATAAGTTGTATTATTCTTCTTGTATGTCAGCTTATTTTTGTCTTCATATAACATATCCTAGTGTACCTTATTTATTATTTCTGTATTTAGGACATGGTCTACAGGGTCGCCCTATGTAGATCGAAATCATCATGATTTTTTCTGTTTTCAGCCTCCCAAGTGCTGGGATTAGAGGCACGTGCCACCAAAGCCAATCTAAATCATCATCTCAATGCACCCCAGGGGTGGAGCCGGCATGGCATGCTTGGGATCTAACCCTAGCCACTGAGCTCTGCCTAAGCAGGCACTGTAGTCCACTGAGCTATCAGGCTGGCCCCCTAGTGCACTTTAATTATTGTATGACTTCATTACACAGTATGGCCTAAGAGGAATGGAAAAAGCATTTATTTATTGATTGATTGATTTATTGCATAACAGATACTTATTTTCCACACATACATAATAAATATTCCCTTTTAATTAGTCATTTGTCATTTTTACTACTTACATTGTATTCATCCAATTTGGAATTCTTTTCCTTTCTGTGTGAAAGCTACTACAAGTGCTTGATTACAACGCCTACTATTCTTGTAAGCTGTTCATGAGATTCTTAAAGACCTTATGTTTCCAATGTGCTTTTGTTTGCATTGAGCACCTAGGCTGGCACATCGTGTGGTACTAGGGATCGAACCTGGTTCTTTGCCCTTACCAGACAGGCTTTTTAATAGCTATCTCCCTAGGGTGGAGGTACACACCTGTAATCCCAGCACTGGGAGGCTGAGACAGGAGGACAAATCCAAGCTGTGCAACAAGATCCTGAACCAAATTAATTAATTAATTAACTGGAAATTAAAAAAAACATAAATATGGTATGGCCCACAAATTTCTACAGACATTTAACAAACATTTGTTGAGCAATTTTTATATTCTTGGCAGAAGTAGCACAGGTAAAAATAAGATATGGTCCCTGCCTTCCAGGAACCCACAGTCTGGAGGTAAGAATGAACCATAAACTTGTTAACCACACCAAGATATAATATACACAAAGACAAATGCATTTATAAACTACTTTGTGCTCAAAGATAAGAGAGTGATTAATTCTGTCTTCAAGGCTGAGGGAAAGCTAAAGAAATTAAATGACATTGAGTTGAAACTTGATAGATAAGCAGAGATTTCCAAAGGCCAAAAAAATGAACAGGAATTTTTATGAGCAAAGAAAAGATCAGTGCTGAATCACAGAGCGTGGGTGAAAGGTGAGTGAGACGCACGAACAAAGTCAGGGAAAGCAGTGGGCTTGGAGATGAGCGGCTGGTTGGGAGCCAAGGGAAGGAGTTCAGACTGCAGCATTTGAACAGTAGGGACTTGGGAGTGACGGATAATAGGGAAAGGCATGGACAGAATTTGGTTTTTAAGATTGCTTTTGTCCTTTGAAGGTTAGCTTCTTGAAAGCAGCATCCTTGTTATATTGATTCTAACTCCATGTCAAGAAAAATCAAAGCATATCACAGGAGCTTAGTCATATTTGTTAAATAAGTGAGTGGTAGCTAAGAAGGGAGGCATTATTTCAGGTAAGAGGCTTTTACAATAATCCAGGGAAGTGCTTTTGTTAATATGCTTTGTTTCATTCTAATAATTAATCTTTCTTAAATTAGGATGAACAGGTAATTTATTATCAACATTGAGAAACTTTTGAAAACAGAAGAAAGTATATTTAAAATTATTCCAGAAAGGGAGGTGAATCTAGGCAACCATGGTGTGGGTTCCTGAACCTGTACATTGTCAGAATCCCAGCCTCACATTGTAACTAAAGGAGATAGAGACAGTGACGTCTAAGGCCAAGAAACACAAGACCCACGGCTCAGTTCCTCTTCTCTCACTGCTGGGACAAATACCCAACCCCCAAACGAAGGAAGGAAAGGTTTATTTGCCTCACAGTTTCTGGAGGTTGCAGTGCATACTCAACTGGCTCCAAGGGTAAAGCGGCACATGGCAGAGAGCAAATTTTCCTGGCAGCTGCAAAGAGCAAGGCAGCGAAGGAGAAGCAGCAGCTCAGGTAGCTAGCTAGCCTCTATTCCCTCCTCACATTATAATGCAAACTACCTGTCCCAGGGCCTGTGCAGCACCCACACCAGCAACAATTAATCACAAGCTCCAGAAGCTGCCCCACGACTGCATGAAGCTTTGGGGGGACACTGAGACATGGTCCATAGCAATTTACTTATTTTATGTGCATAGGGATGAGTATATGTTTGTCTTGAACTACTTTACAATTGCTGTCTCTTGGAGTTATTAGAGCTTTGGGAGACGTAGTGTATGGATACAATGCTAGGGCAAATAGGAAAGAGGGTGCCCTGGGTGGGTAGCTTTCTCTGAAGAGTAGCTTCTTCACTGAGAGATGATCAAGAAGCACGTACACTCTCAGGAGAAGGAGCTTGGTGTCAAATCATTTTTACTCTTCTTAGAGTCTTTTGGTAGGAGGTGCTTAATCACATGATTCCTGAAGCTTTTTGGAAAGAGCAGAAAGGATGGTAGTTTTCATTTTCTATAGTCCGAGGAGGAGTAGTTCTGGGCTATAAAGGTTTGAAGGACTTTAGGGCTCAGGACAAGGGCAAATGCTGTGGTCCATACAAGTTGTTTCCTGTTGTGTTTCTTTCATTGTCTCCACCCCATCTACACAAGTTTCTTCCTTTTCTTTTCTTTTTAACACTTGGCTCTTTTATCGTTTCTTTTTGGAGGAACTGGGGATTAAACTCAGGCTCTTGTGCTTGCTAGAGAAGTGCTTATTCCACTGAGCCATCTCCCTGGCTCCCACAAGTTTCTTTGAAATTTCAGATTGCAGATGATGGGTACATGTGGAAAATTAAGTTACTTCCACTCTAAAGATGTAAGGAAAGTGCTAAGATGGAAGGATTGACAGTTCAGGGCTACAAGCAGCCGCCTGAGCCAGGTGCACTGAGAGAGAAGTGCTTGCCTGCAGTTGGATGCCACAGACGTGCGTGTGGGAAGCCATGGGGCAACCAGGATCCAGTTCTTTTTCGTATTTCCCACAAACACTTCAGAAGGAAGGTTGGTCAAAGCAAGACCTTGCAAAGTTAAGTCAGCTGAGCTTTCAAACATCATACTTGCATATTCAATTTAAAATCCCTGGGATGGAGAGACTAAGGCATTGGATTAAAGTATTTTGTTTTGTTTCAGTTCCTGGAAGGACATGAGTTTGACTTACTTAACTTTTGGTTGCCTGCATAGCCAGAACCAAGAAGGGTTCATATTTTTACATCATCTGTCCCATTTAACTTTCCTCTTTTTGCACTTTTCCCCTATTTCAGTCTTGTCTCTCCTCAGTTCCCTTCTGTGCTTACTGACCCTAATGCTGGTTCTGAGTTGGGAAGAAAGAAACACTCCAGGATAAGCATCCTCTGCTCTATCATTCTTTCTGTTATTGTCATCCTTGCTGCACTCATTGTGAAACTTTTGAAAATTCAAGAAGGTGTATTTGAAGTTTTCCTGGAAAGGGAGATGAATGTAGGATGCAGTTTGCGGGTTCTCAATCCCACACGCTGTCAGCATCTCAGCTTTGTCACTTTTTCAGCTTCTGTGTGGCTAAGGCACTGTTTCATCCCAAGATTTTGTTTTCCTCTTGCATTTCTTACATGAGCTGCTGGAATACTTCACACCAAGCTCAGCTTCCTCCTTCTCAGCTCAATTCCCATCAGCTACGTCCAGCAGGACCTAGCAACTCAATGGCCCACTCCTCCCTCCTTCATTCTATCTTACATAGATACACAACAATAATTTATGTGGACACTCTTAACAAGAGGTAGAGGAAAAGGACTTTCATTTTTTATTTTATCAAGAAGCATGCTGAAATTCAGATGCCTTGATGAAGGGAAGCTGGTCATTAATGAGTGCCAAAGGTTTGGGTGATGGCACAAGGGTCTAGCCATGTGTGGTACGAATCACTGTAAGGGTGAGCTCTCGGTGACACCAGAAGTGCCACTCAGCACAAGATTCACACCACAACCTCCAGCTCTGAGTGTGGAATGTGAATCCACAATGGCCTCTGGAGGCCACTGATGCAGACGTTGCTCCCACACTGGCTGACATTGTGACACACAGTGACACTGTCAAGGTCATTGTTAAGAGCTATGGTGTTTGTGGACCTTGCTGCCAATCTGACCAGCTGCCAAGTTAAAATTCACAGCAAGGCTACACGATTGCTTAAACTAGTACTATTTTAAAGCAGGAAAAGTTAAGTCTCTGAGATGTCAGGTACCCACATCCATGCCTTCAGAGTTTACATGAGGCAGAACATGCAGAAGCCTCAGGCTTGGATTTTAGAATTTAAAGACCATGACTGTGACACACTTATAGTTGTTTCACTAATGACATTTAGCATAAAGCCAATGGAAAAAGCTTTGGTTTGTCAGATTTAAAATTTCAAGGCTGTTCTCTGAGTACTAAAAACTGTCGTGACTTCAATTGGCTTCTTACCCTCTCCTCACCACTATTCCCACAGTCCAGCAATGTTTTGTGATTATTCTGAATTACTTGGCCCCAGTGTGATGGCATTTAATTAAACTGGCCCTGTTATCCAGTTAATTTGGATCACTGGTTCCCATACTTGAAATTAACTGGCTGGGGGTTATTTAAAATAAGGCTTTCTTGAGCCGGGCATGGTGGCGCAGGCCTGTAATCCCAGCACTTGGGAGGCTAAGGCAGGAGGATTGTTGTGAGTTCGAGACCAGCCTGAGCTACAAAGTGAGTTTAAGGCCAGCCTGAACTGCATAGTGAGACCCTGTCTCAAAAAGGCAAATAAATAAATAAATAAATAAATAAATAAATAAAATAAGGCTTTCTTGACTCCTGTTTAAGATCTCCACATTACGAGTGGATATGAGATTCTATTTTAAAGTTTGTCAATTGTTCTTACACAGGTTGGTGTGTAAAAGACATGGATTTAGACTTTCCAACCCAGAGGGTCTATGAATTAGGATGGCGAGTATGTCCTTATCGATGACCTCCAGCTTTTCATCAGCTTCCCAGAAAGTGACAAAGGATGGTGATAAAGCATGCACCTCCCCTACAAGGACAAATCAACTTTCAAATCTAGTGGGTGGGGCTGCAGAGGTGGAAGAAAGATTTCTTCTGGAGTCACCCCTCTTGTGAATGCCTTCACAAACCTAGATGATACAGTGGAAAAACATATTCAGTGATGGGCAATATTTCTGGCTGACAAGAGAAAAACAAGTTGTGTGGAGGATGTGTTTTCAGGTGAGCTAAGAAAGTATTTTTGCGCTACATAAAATACCTGTAGGTAACTTGTTCTTTCAGTTTCAAATAAATAAACACTTACATGAACTTCTATTAAATGATACTGTTTAGTGGAATAAATGAAGCATTTTAAAGCAAAGGGGCAGTACCTTCAGATATATATTTTACAATAAAATCCAGATAGCAATGAGTAGGATATAATGGTGTGGAATGGAAAAAAAGTATAAATAAAGAACATTAGAACTACATTCATCTTCTGTTACTCTAATAAATACATGTAATGATGAACTTATATACGAAGGGTTTCTTTTAGCTTACAGTTTTGGTGCTTTAAATCCATTGCTTTTGGTCCTGTGGTCAGCCAGCTCGTCATGCAGGAAAGCATATGTTCTGATGTGCTGCTTTCAGAAGCAGAAAGAGAGAGAAAAGAGAGGGAGTCCCTATACTTTTGCATGGATGTTTCCATGTGGCAAAGACTCTCATCACATCCCGTCTCCAAAGGGCTCCATCACTTTTGAGCGGCATGGCCTTCAAAGTGAGGGCTTGGCAGGATGTTCCAAATCTTAGTGTGGTGAAGTCTCATGGGTTAGGGCTGCAAGGTGAGCCTGTGTTGGGCAGAACCCTGAATCAGGAATAGATTTCAGTGTTAGCATCCAGACTGGAAGAATTCTTTTTCTAGTTGTTGGTGCAGAAGGCAGGGGAGGAGGGCACTGGCCATAGGATTCTGTGCAATGGGAATGATTAGAAAGGTGTGTGGAAGAGCTCTGAAGAGGAATCCACTCACCTTTAACTGTGGAAGATGCACAGCTTAAGTAAAAAGCTGGGCAGAGAATGAAGGCACATGGAGCCAAATTGGAAGAGGGTGAGCCAGCTGTGTAACCATCAGCACCAGTACCCCATGCTGCACGGCAGAGCACCGTCAGGACCTGAGGACCCCAGGTGGAGCAGGAGCTGTGGGCCTGGACCTCTCTGGGAGGGATTTGGAATCATCTGACTAAATGATGCACCCTTCAACTTTCTCTCAAGAGGCCAGCTGGCGCACGTTGCGTGGACCTACCATCCAAAGGCAAAGGGGATAGTTGCCAAAAAAAAACAAAAAACAAACAAACAAAGCTTTCTGACAACAGTTTCTAAAACCTGATACTGTACTTCACACATAAGAGTGTTTAAATAATGGTCTGAAGAAGAAATTGGTTAGCAGACAATATCTGAGCAAATGCCATCTGAGGAACCCTAACGATGGACACCGGCTCAAAGCTTCTCTTGTGAGGAACTGTGAGGGTGCCAACGCTTGTGGCTCAGAGGCCCCTGGGGATTTCTTGCACCCTAGAAAAGACCTAAGTTCCTCCTGAAATCCTTGCTGGACTACAAAGTCCCCATCCTAATGCCCTGAGAGAGGAGAACATGTATTCCTCACTTAGGCAATGCCCGCCTTCCTTATGCACTTGGAGAGCTGATAAAGAATAATGAACCCTATCAGAATCCATAATTATCTCACACAATTTTAGTTTTATAAACTTGTAGTGCTATAATTTTCGGCCTTTTCTTCAAACCCTCTTTTTGAAAGACTGCAGGATGTTCTTTATTTTTCCTGTGCCAGGACTGCTGTCACCTGGCATATCACATCCACTATATCATATTAATGGCTTCCAGCTCAACAATGTGATATTCAATCCCATATATCAAGTGCTGATATGATCCATTGCTGTATAGTATATTTCATTTGCATTTATCTTTTCCATATATAGCCCTGTCTTCCATCACTCTTTCTGCAGCCCTTCTTTTCAGTCTTGTTTATCCTCACCACACATATCTATACTTCCTTTCTGGCTGTTATTAATATTCCTTACAAAGACCTTTCTCCCCCTTTTACCTTTCCCCTCTCAGCAATTGACAGCTCCTAACAATCTGGCCTTTTAATGCTGTAGAGTCAGGCTGAATGAGGATGTTTCTTTGTTATTTTCATAGGCATTAGCATAGTAGCCTGAGCCAGAGCTCTGGCACTTTCTTTAGATATGATTTATGACATCAATCGAATTTATGGCCATTTAAAGGAATGCTGAACTGGCTGTAAATCAGTAGCAGCACATAAAATCCTCAGGAGAACTGCTGGAATGCATCTGCATCAGCTTCCATCACCTGTAACAGCAGCCAATCAGCAGCAAAGAGATGGAGCTATCATGTGGTCAGAGGAAAGTGGAGGCAGAGGTAGGCTGGTATCAAAGAGCAACGAGTCGCATTATGGCAGTGTAGTCCAAAATGTGAAATTCAGGTAAGTAAGAAAAGTCTACAGGGGCAGAGAAAAGAGCTAAAAATTTGAACTGATAGCTGGTGATGTTACAAAGAAACACACAAGGTAATTAACATTTTTGTAGAGGTTTACAGTTTACAAAGTAAATTAGCTAGGCTTTTTTCCTGTTAAGGTGTTTTGGCAACCTTGATATTTGATTTTATTTTGCCTATTTTTGTGTATGAGAAAGCTACAAGCTATGATTACAAACACGCCAAATTAAGTCTGTGTTCTCTCTAGCAGTGGAAGAAAATGGTGAATCATTTTGTATGGCAGTAGTCAGGTAATTAATTGAGGAAAGACATCGCAGTGTCTTAAATGTATTATTAGGCAATGAGTGGCACATTTGCCACTGCTGATTTAGTCCCCCTCTATGCATGAGGATTAATACAGCCTCGAGAGTTCTGGCCTATTCTAGAGAATTGTCTTTCAATGTATAGTTGAAATGAAAAAATAGTAATTATTCATTTGAAGTGCATTGTTTCTGCCTCGGCCTTTTAGGTCTTTGCTTGCTACAGTGATCCAGAAAGGTTCTCTGCCATCGGCCTTCATGTTCTGAGAACACACGTAACGAGAAAGTGATCCTTAGACCTCTAGTGCGCATTTCCTGCTTACTATCTTTTCTGTCCCCTCCTCTTTTCATTCAAATGTAAAATATAATATCTGTCTATTTCCTATGAGAAGTTATATGGTAAAGCAGAAAGTAGAAATAGACTGGAAATAACTCCTTACCTTTTATTTCCCTAGATTGAAGATTCAGAATGACAGAAAATTTGGGAATAGAGTGAAGTATCTGGGAGAAGTAGAAGAGAGGAATGGAACATAGACCTCTGTCTGTCTGTCTGACATAGATGTTTCTCTGTGTAGGGACAAAGAGAAAATTGCTATCTGAAGAGACAGAGCTCTGGAGATCTTGGCCCTGCTCCTGGCAGTATTGCTTGTTGGACACAAGACTACATGTGTTTGTAGTAGTTTACTTAAAAATATGTTAATTATTTCTAGTGTGTGTGTGTGTGTGTGTGTGTGTGTGTGTGTCCTGACCTTTCTGTCTTCATGCTTTTCCTTTCCATCTATTGGCAGCATATTCTCTGGCATGTGAAATTTCCTATACCTGTATTTCTAGGGAGCTGTATATTTCCTAATGATTTTTCTTTTGCTCTTTCCCTCACTTGCTTTTTCTCTCCTTCCATAAATTACATCGCTTAGACAAACTTTTCCCCAATTGTGCACAAGTTGAACCTTTCAGAGGAAAGATGCTGTAAAACACCTAATCGATAAATAACCTTGTTCTCTTTGTAGCGTAACAGACTCAATCAATCTTTACTCCTCCACATGAACGTGCATCTCTTACTATAGCTCAAATCTCATCCCAACCATTTCCATTGGGCATTTCCTTTTGGTGAGAAGGGAGAATGCATAATAAGTGAAGAGGATATCTTATTTACCTAGAATTTTTAGTCTGCTCTTCTAAGTGACAAAGATGAACAGAAAGGTCAAGTAGGCTGTGCAGTTGTCAACGCTTTGTACCTGTGTGAGCTATGACTGGCATGCAGACCTTGCATGTAATAACCATGCACAGGATCAGATTAATTCTGAGCATCGCCCGGGGCCAGGCTCTGATCCTTGCCTTCCTCAATGAGACTTTAAGACATCTAAACACTGCAGAAGAATTCTGCCCGGGATTATTCAGCCATCACCTTTAATTAAATGTAATCACTATAATTTATGGAGGACATGCAGCTGTTTGATTCTGAATGTGTGAAGACTGGTCGTTTATATTTTATACATTTAATGGGAATCTATCATGGTAATTCACTTTGGGTAAGATTGAATCACAGAGTTCTCCTCATCTCATCCCTTTTCTCAGTGGGCTGAATTGTCCACTGGGTAGAAGTATAAATATACCAGGTGGAGCCTTTCTGAAGTCATTTGGGAACTAAAGGTTAAGTTCAAAAAGACTATAAGAATGATCAGGATTTACACCAAAGTGCTAGAAATGTGGCAAAAAGTGCCCAACTGAAGTAACTTCATCTAAGATCTCAAATCATAGGTGAATTCCTGTGAATACAAATGCCTTAGCCACGTAGAAGCTTTTCTGACATTAGCTGAACTTATTAGCCTCTTTCTGCCTCAGTCTCTTTACCTGTAAGGTGAGGATAACAATGGCATCTACTCCAAGATTAACTGACGTATTTAATGGGAATTGCTTAGAATGGTGTGTAGTTCATTGAAAGTGCTGTATGTTAACCATATTTTTGTTCCTGCTATGCATTTTATTTTTATTACCTTGAATTTCTGAAGCCAACCTAACTAAATGATATTACTATGATTTATTTGTCCCCAGCTCTTTTATATAATTTCTAAACTGTTATGTTATCACCACATCCTTCTCTGACAGCGTCTGTAATCCACATATGCTGGATTTTAACTTGCATATGCTCTCACTCAGTGCCTATACATTGAATCAATTCCATGCTAACTCCATAAATCCTCATCAGTGAGCATATTGATCAACAGCAGAGATTCCTGGGCCTGCCCCATCTGCTTTCTGTATAGCTTTCCAACCTAGATTTTCAGTTATTTGTCTCCTGGAATTTGTACCCAAAACATATTAAAGAAAAAGAATTTGAGGAAATAAGAATCAGTAACATAAAAGATGAGGGTACTCTCAAAAAGAGCTAAATTTTTATAATAAAAATTTAGAATGCCTATAAGTTTTTGCATGCAAACAAATATTATTAAATGCTGAAAAGATTGCTAGATTGCTCCAATAAAAATTAATTATTTTAGTTTTGCATAGCTTTATTTAGGTCTGAACAGAAAGCTCAGACTTAAAGTGACCATAAATCTGTACTAACAGATACATATCTAACATCTTTCTAATACAAAATCATTATAGTAAAAGATAAGAAGTAGAGTTGGTATAATTTTGTGTAGGTGCTATCTAAATATACTCTGGATTAAAGAGTAAGGTATTAGAAATAGTAAAAGGCATGTTTTTGTTTATTTTTTATAGTCACAAATATGGAATTGTCAGCAAAAATGATCAGTCCTTCCTAGTCTTCTCCAGTAAACAAGAAAACTGTGTTTTAAAAGCTTTAAATGGGCTCCATAGCTGTGGATTCTACAAATTATAAGTGAAAACCCTCATAATCTGTGCATTGGTGTTGGGTGGTAGCCTTTGAGAACTAAACAGCTCATGGAAATAGAATCATTATGGTGGGATTAGTTGACTTTAATGAAGAAATATTTGAAACTTTGCTTGCTTTTTCTATCTTCTTCCCAGAAAGACCACATCATTCTGCAAGCTAGAAAACTTGAAAGTATTTCTGGTTGTACCTTGATTTTTGGATTTCTCAGCTTCTAGAACCCTATGCAATCAATGTTTGTTGTTTATATAACTAATTCTATATTGCTTTACTGTAGCAGCCTGACCTGCTAAGATAATGCTTGAAAATGTAATTTCCCAAACCCATCAGATTGTTTTGTATTAAAATCTTGAGAAAAGCCTGGTATAGCCAAGCCCTGAATAGCCAGCCATGTGGTTGTTACTTTTGATTCACACTTGGAAAGCACTGAGTTGAAAGATCACTTGGTAATCCGGCATGCATCCTTTGTTTCCTCATGTGAGTGTTGTACAATTTTTCTTAAACTACCCACTCTAATACCACTATATTGAAAGTTTAAGGACAATGTTACCAAGGGCCCCATGACAGCGGGTACATCTTTTTAAAAGATAAGAATGCTTCAAATACAATTTGTTTGATTTAAAGCCACAAAATATAGGTGTCCTCTCCTTCTAGCATTTATGACCAATGTAACTTTAGAACATTGACCTCTGATGCCTCTGGTTTTTCTTTTCTTTTTTTCTTTTTTTTTTTTTTTTTTTTTTTTTTTTTTGAGACAGGGTCTCACTGTGCAGTTCAGGCTGGGCTTAAGCTCACTTTGTAGCTCAGGCTGGTCTCGAACTCACAACAATCCTCCTGCCTCAGCCTCCCTAGTGCTGGGATGCCTCTGGTTTTTCTATCTGTAAAATTGAGATAATCACTCAGTTAGTTCTGCATAAAACTATGAAGCTAAGTGAAAAAAAAAAGAGTAAAGCATTGCATAATTTTTAGTGTTTGTTGTTATCATTCCTTAAGTGGGTATGCATATAGAGGATGGATTCTTATTAGTCCTAAATATTTATTTGTTCTCTTGTCATACAGTACCTTTGTAGTCTGCATTAAATTTTTTTTTCTCACTTATCTTTTTTCTTCCATGCTGTTTATTTTTAATCCAGAGAAGAATGCTTACAATTTCTCTATTCCATCCCATTCTTTTCTCCAGAACTGATGTCTCATGACAACTCAGACATTTTCCTAGTCAGAGGAACAGGGGAAATGTGAACTTGGCTGTTGGCAATGTTGTTTTCTCTGACTTCTACTTTTATAAAGGCAAAGTTATTCTACAACTTGATGAGTTGGAGCTGAAATAAACAAGCTTCCTAAAGTCACAGAACCCGGAATAAAACTTGGATTTTTGACTCATAAGAGACAGATTAAAATTTTTCTCCATCTGTTCTGAAAACCTAAAGAGACTGGTGGTGCTTGTGCCTCAGTCTCTGGCAGAATTCAGAAGTAATACCCACCATAGGGCATCTGCCTCTGCTAGGCTGCATCCACCCACTACCTCACCCTTTGGGATGCTTGTTCCTCTAAAATTGTAGAAATCATATATATATATCAGTGTAGCCAGAAAGGAACTATTGTTCAGGAAATTTGAAGGGCTTGAGTGAATGGAGAGGATAATGGATGACACACAGTCCAGGACTCAGTGTCGGCAGAAGTAGAACCAGAAGAGAAGGTTTGGTAAAAGCATGCGCTCGGTTTTAAGAGGATCCATGTCTGCATATCTGCACATATATTATTACATGATGTTCATTTGAACAGAAATCCTGCAAGGACAAGAATAAAACCAGCAGGGGATCATTCGGAGATCCTCCAGGAGCCTATGTTCTACCTGAAACTCAGTGTGGAATCTTGAATTTCTCTTTATTGCCTTCTATCAAATTTTCTATCTTTAGTGTTCTCTAGTTCTTTGAAAATTCTGGCATGCTAAGTAATCACATAAGATTTTCATTTAAATGTGGATGTTGAGCCAGAAAAAGAAGATGTGGCCTAAGATCTATCTTTCTTATGAGTCTCAGGAGCCACCAAGCTGCTGCTCTTAGCTCCACCTTTTATACAGCAAAGAATTAATGCTTCAGCCAGAACAGTCAACAATATGCAACTTACTCTGAGGAGCCCGGAACTAGGATGATCTCCAAACTTGAAGTATGCATCGTAATGTCTGAAGCAATTTTAAAAATATGACATCGAAAACTGTGACAAAAATATCAACACCTGGAATTCAGATTAAATTTTCTGCAGTACAGACTGGGGGTTGAATTCTCAGGTGATTCAGTTACATCATCATGGTAAAGAAGTCTAGAGAGACATCTGAATATGATACTGAAGGTTTTGGAATTATGGTCCCTGGGCCACCAGCATTAAAGTCACCTGATATCATATTAGAAATATTAATTCTGAGGTCCTTTCCATTCCCTGTGAATCAGAAACTGTGAGAGGAGAGCTCAGGAATCTTTGAGGTAACAATTTCTAGAATGCATCTGAGGATGAGAAACCAAGGCTGTAGTCAAGGGCTGGTTAAAATGTAAAGATATTCACATTATTCTAAATTTTTGGCTAGCAAATCTTTTTTTTTTTCAATTTTAGGACATTGTGTACAGGGTCTGACTGCATAGATCGGACTCAGAGTGATCCTCCTGTTTACATCTTCCCAAGTGCTGGGATTACAGGCAAGTGCCACCATGCCCAGTCTCAGTCACTACCTCAGTATGCCCCAAGGGCGGAGCCAGTATGGCAGGCCCAGGATCAAACTCCCACTCCCTTAGTCTGCCTAAGCAGGCACTTTAATCTGCTGAACTTTTGGCTGGCCCTTGGCTAGCAAATATTAAATGAGATTGGTGACTTCGTTTTTGAAGACATAAGTCTACATGCAGGACATCATGAACAGAAAAAGATTGGAGGAATGAACTTAATTGGAAGAAAGAGAAGTTTCAAAACCACAGATTTAAACTGGGAGTGGTGGCACATGTCTTTAATTGCAGCACTGAGGAAGCTGAGACAGGAGGATCACTATGAATCCAAGCTGTGCAGTGAGATGCTGTGTCAAGTAAATACATAAATGAAAGATTAAAAAGTTTCAACCCAACCGACAGATTTAGGAGGTAGAGACAGAAAATCTTTGCTCTAAGTAGAAGTGGCTAAGATATTTCTAATTTTGTTTAATATTTTATTCCGTTGAAGACAGGAACTCTATGAGTTCACAATTCTTAATTTCCAAATGAATAAAAAGAAGATTTTAATGGCCTAAATTTATTAATAAGTCTTTATTTATAATCTTTTACCTGTAGACATAAGTTTTTTTTTATAGTTTATTTTATAGATTTGTTTGTTTGGTATAGGATCTTGCTACACAGCTCAGACTCGTAGTGATCCTCCTGCCTCAGCCTTCACATCTCTGAGATTAAAGGTGTGCACTCCATGCCTGATTTCAGTGGCTGGCATGCTATGCCTGGGATTCTTTTTTTAAATTTTATTGAGAGACAAATATCAACGAGACATTTTCAAAACAGAATAATAGGACAATTTCAATAATTAATACTTTTTACATTGTTATCTTCTTAGTGGTTATCCACCAAGTACAAGGAGACAGGTCCTGTTCAAACACTATTAGTATAGATCTTTCCTCTCATAGAATTAAGAGAAAGTAGCTGCATATGTATCCTAACTATTCTGTGTATAAAAATACAAAATGGTCCTTCCTTTGTATCCCCTTTTTTTGTTTAGTCCTGTCAGAAATGAGTATTTATTGTCATTCATTTATTTTAGGTGCTTGAATTAAGCAAAACACTCCAACACAGTCTAGCAGTCCACAATAGTAGTGGGTTATCCAAAGAAGTTGTTGACTAGAGCCCTTTACACCTCACCATATTAATATGGCTTTACATTATATACCTTGTTTTTATAATTTTCTTCTGGATGGTTAAGACTAAGATAAAGCAAGATCTATATACCAAGAAATGGAACTTCTGTATCTGATAAGGTCAGCCAACTGCCCTCAGGATTTATCCTGTAATTCTGTACTGCACTTTGTAGATCCTTTGTCAGTGTCAGCCATGTGGATGAGTCATGACCATTGCCTGACCAGTTTGCTCTCTGTGAAAGCCTGAGAGAAAGTTTTCTCTCCATGTGACTCTCCTTAGGCACACTATAGATCATCGATAACATTCCACTGTGGCTCCATAATCTCCTTGGTTGGAAAATTTGGGGCATAACTGAGTTACATGATGTTAGAGTGCAGGGTCTCCTATGTCTTGAGGCTTCACTGACTTTGAAAGGCTAGGGCCAAAATGTTGGCTGACCTTGTAGCCCTTCCTTTGTTCTAATTTTTGATCTGTAAAATTAGGTTGTTAACCCTGCAAAAGAGAAGTTTATTATTACCCTGCAACATATGCAGTTCAGATTACCATGACTATCTATCTAAATATCAAACATCTTAGGCATAACATGGAACAGATATTTTTCACCAAGTTCTGATGTATTGAACTCTATGTCCTTACAGAATATGAGGGAAAAAAATAAAAAAATAGGAATACACACATAGTTTTTACACAGAAATTTAGAAATTTATCCATATAGAGAATTGTAGCAGGACAGTCCTATAACATTTTTTTGTGTTTTTTTTTTAATTTATTACCCATAAAAAATAAAATAAATAAAAAATTACTTGTGAGACAGTATGGAACTAATTGGTATGTCATTACAGGAAGTATGTATCTAGCAGACAAGAGAACAGGCATTCCAAGAGTCACCCTTCTATTACACATTACTATCTTCAGTGAAGTTGCTTGGTTCACAGGTATCAGCATATATATATGTAGGGTTAGAATTCTACTATTTAATAGTGACTTTCAAAAACTTCTGATGTTTCTCAGGATCATTGCCTTGCCCAACTTGTATGGTTTTGTGCTTGGAAATTTCCCAGCTTTTCTTCTTGCACTCTCCTCATCACCCAATCTTCAACTTCTCGCTTTCCTTTAAATTGTATTATACCTTTCTATTTGTAATTCTTCCTTTGCGTACTTATACTAGAGCGACTATATGATATTTACATATGTGGGTCTTGTTTATTTCGCTTATAAGTATACCTTCAAATGACATCCATTTAAATATGAAGTCATCAAGTTTATCATTCTTTACAGCTGAGTAATACTCCATTGTACAAAAATACCACATCTTTTTCAACCACTTGTCATGGGACAGACATCTTGGTTTTTTCCAAGATATAGCTATCACAAATTGGGCAGCTATAAACATAGGTGCACAAATATAAAATGATGTTTTCAGTTTCTCTGGGAAAATTCCCAGTAGGGGGATAGCTCACCTGAACGATATTTCCAATCCTAGCTTTTAAGGAGTCTCCACACTGATTTCCATACGGTTGCACCAATCTGCAATTCCCACCAGCAGTGGAAACCAGCAGCCTCTCCAACATTTGTTGTTGGTTGATTTGTTTATGATAGCTACTCTTTGTGGGTTAGCATGGTATCTCAGTGTTCTTTTAAATTGCATTTCATGGATGACTGGTGATAAGGAACATTTTTTCATATATTTATTCACTTATTTAATTTCGTCATCTGAGAACTTTGTATTCTTCTCAAATGCCCATTTCTCGATTGGGTCTTTAAATTTAAAGGCCCTAATGTAATTTAGCACTTTATAAATTCTAGAAAGCAGACCTTTGTCTAAGGGCTTATGAGTGACCTTTTTTTTTTTTTTAATTTGTTGGTTGTCTTTTCACTTTCTTGGTAATTTCTTTTGACATGCAGAAACTTCACAGGAAGAGATGATCCCAGATGTTAATTCTTTCAAGTGTTTCCCATGTGAATACATCTTTGTTCATGAGCTCTTTGCCTACCCCTATGTCTTCAAGGGTTCCTCCTATTTTTTCTTCCAGGAGACTGAGTGTTTCTGTATTAATATTTAGATCTTTAATCCATTTTGACTTTAGCTTAGTACATGGTGGTAGACCTGGGTCAAGTTTATTTTTTAGCATGTAGAAAGCCAATTATTCCAGCACTGTTTGTTAAAGAGGCCATCTTTCTTCCAGTAAGTGTGTTTGGACCCTTTGTCGAAGATCAGGTGGCTGAGTGTGTTTGCAGAGGCCTCTGAGTCTTCTAATCTATTCCATTGATCCTCAGGTCTATTTCATTGACAATACCATCTTGATTTTATCACAGTAGCTTTGTAGTATTATTTCAAGTCAGGAATTTTGATGCCTCCTGCCTTGTCTTTGCCTTTGTTGGCCAGAATTGCCTTTTCTATTCTCAGTCTTTTCAGTTTACAAATAAATTTTAGAAACAATTTTTCTAGATCTGAAAGGTATGTTGGTGGCAGTTTGATAGGGGTTATGTTAAATTTGTACAACAATTTTGGGAGTACGGTCATCTTCATGATGTTGGTTTTTCCTATCCAATAGCAGGGAATATCTTTCCATTTTCTGAAATCCTCTACAATTTTTTTTCTTAGGGTGTTGTAATTTTCCGTGAAAAGATCTTTGACTTCCTTGGTTAAGTGAATTCTAAGGTATTTCATTTTCTGCGATGCTATTGTAAAAGGTATTGTTTCTATTGTTTCCCTCTCAGTGTGTTTGTTATCTGTGTAGAGGAATGCTATTGACTTTTGAATATTGACTTTGTATCCTGTTATGCTACTGAATTTGCGTATCAATTCTAGTAGCTTCTTGGTGGAGTTTTTTGAGTCTTCAAAGTAGAGTATCATGTCATCTGCAAATAGTGATAATTTAACTTCTTTATCTATTTTTATTCTTTTTTATTTCTCCCTCTTGTCTTATGCTATAACTAATGATTCCAAAACTATATTGAATAGGAAGGGTGATAGACGACATCCTTTTCTTGTGCAGGATCTGAGAGTAAAAGATTTCAGTTTTTCCCTATTTAGAATTATATTAGCCGTTGGGTTGTCATAGATGGCTTTTATTAAATTGAATTAGAGGCCTTATATTCCAATTTTTTGTAGGAGTCTGAACATGAATGGACTTTGTCAAAAGCCTTTTCTGCATCAATTGAAAGGATCATGTGATTTTCAGTTTTTGCTTCATTGATATAGTGTATTACGTTTATATATTTTGAATATTGAACCATCGCTGCATCCCTGGATGATCCCAACGGCTCATGGTGAATGATCTTCCTGATGATTTGCTGTATTCTATTTGCTAGGATTTTTACTGAGGCTTTTTGGATCTATGTTTATGAGCGAGATTGGCCTGTGGTTCTCTTCTTTAGTTGTGCTTTCTCTGGTTTTGGAATCAGTATAACACTTGCCTCCACGAATGATTTTAGGAAGACTGCTTTCTTTTCAATTTTGTTGAAGTGTTTCAGGAGTGTGGGGACGATATTTTCTATGAATTTCTTGTAGAAGTCAGTTGTGAATCCATTAGGATCTGGATTTTCCTTTGTCGACATGCTTTTTATCATGCTTCATATCTCCTTGCCTGTTATTGGGTTATTATAGCTACTTGATCCACTTCTGGTAATTTGTATCACTGGAGGAATCTGTCCATTTCTTCTGTGTCTTTTATTCTGTGAAAGTAAAGGTTCTCGAAGTAGCTATTGATAATCTTGTGAATTTCCACTGGTTCTGTGGTGATTTCACCCTTTTCATTCCAAATTGCTTGTATTTGAATTTTTTCTTTCCTGTTTTTGAGATTAGCTCGGGGCTTATCAATTTTATTTAGTCTTTCAAAGAACCAGATTTTTCATTAGTTAATTCTTTGAACTGTTTTCCTCATCTCAATTGAATTAATTTTTGCTCTAATCTTTATGATTTCTCCCCATCTTTAGGCTCTGGGTTTGGTTTGCTCTTCCTTTTCTAGATGTCAGAGGGTATTTATTTGTTCCCATTCTGTTTTCCTAATGTGTGTGTTCATAGCTATGATTTCCCTCTGAAAACTGGTTTCATCACATCCCATAAATTCTAAGCTGTGGTTGAATTTTCATTGAATTGTAGATATTGTTGAATTTCTTGTTTAGTTTCATCTGTGACCCATTGATTGTTGAGTAGGCTGTTTTTCAATTTCCATGTATTTAGGATTTTTTTCTGGTTTCTTTTGTCATTGATTTCCAGGTTTACTGTACTGTGGTGAGATAATATCCATGGGATAATTTCTGTTTTCTGGCATATACCTAAGCATGACCTATGAACTAGTATGCGGTATCTTTTAAAAATGATCCATGTACAGCTGAAAAAAAATGTGTATAAAGCTGTGGTTGGGTGGAATACTGTATATGTCCACCAATCCATTTGTTCCAAATTGTGGTTCAGTTCTGCTACTTCTTTGCTAATTTTTTGTCTGGTGGTATATCTTGTTGAGATAAGGGCTTTTCATGTCCATTAAGATTTGTCTTATATAGTTGGGTGTTTCTGTGTTTCATGCATAGATATCTATGAGTGTTACCTGTTCCTCTTGAATTTTTCCCCTAACCAATATATAGTAGCTTTATTTTGTTTGATCATTTTTGGTTTGAAGTTGAGACTGTCTGAGAACAGGATTGCTACCCCTGCTTTTTTCTGACATGCTGCGGCATGTAGTATTGTTTTCTATCCTTTGACTTTAAGCATATGAATGTCTTTTGCAGTTAAGTGTGTTTCTTGTATAGAGCATTTGATAGTTTTTGTTTTCTAATCCACTGTGCCAGTCTATTTCTCTTAATTGGTGAATTGAGTCCATTTACATTGATGGTTATAATTGAGATATGTTGACTTATGATTGACATGTTATTTATCTGCTGTTGTTTACTCCTTTTTGTCCTATGTTTAATTGTTTTCCCTATTTAGTTGATTCGTTCTGTTCTCATTCATGAAATTCTGATCATTTTGGTCCCTCTCTAGAACATCTTTCAGTAGTCTGTGTAGGTCTGGCTTTGTCATCGTGAAATTCCTTAGTTGTTCTTTGTCAGGGAAGAATTTCACTTCTCCATCAAACTTGAAAGAGGGTTTTGCAGGGTATAGTAGTCTCAGCTGTAATTTATTTTCATATAGATCTTGAAGTACTCTGCTCCATGCTCTCCTTGCCGTCTTTGTTTGTGAAGAGGATTCGGCTGTAATTCTGATGGTTTTCCTTTGAATGTGATCTGCTTCTTTTCTCCTGTAGCTTTCAGTATACTATTTTTGTGCTGGATTTCTGGGATCTTGCATTTTTAATTGGGTTGAAGTTATTTGGAGTTCTGTATGTTTCAGTTAACTGAATGTCAGAGTGTTTCCCCATATTTGGGAAGTTTCTTGCTATTACTTCTGCCCATATTCTTTTTATATCATTTTCATTACTCCATCTTTCTCATTGATTACTATTAGACTCACATTGTTCATCTGGGCATCATCTTGCAGGAGACCAAATGTTTTTTCCTGCATCCTAGTTGTTTTTAAGAGATCCTTTGTTATCTTTTCATTAGCTACACCAGTGTCTTCAAGATCTGAATCTCTTCATCACTTTTACTCAAATGGTTTTGCAGACTTGTGAATGTGATTTTAAGTTTCTCTATATCTCTTTGACTCTGCTTCATGTGATTAGTTTCTTCCTCGTGGTGCTCATTCAACGAATCTGTCATATTTCTAATCTCCTCTATTTTTTAATGTCATCTTTAGAGATAGTTATTAATTATTTTACTGCAGAGCATTTTTTAGGTTGGGTTTCCTCCATATGTTTCCATATTTGATTCTTTACCTCTAATGCTATGAATTGAGAAATTCCTTTTTTTTATTTCAGAAATTAATTTTCTCTGGGTTCTTCTATACCATTCTGCTATTGTATATTTACTTCTGATGCTATTAATTCATAGATTTCAGCTGAGTTAGGGCCCTCTGTTCTTGTTCTGGCTGGACATGGTGTTTCTTCCATATGTTTCTATATTTGATGTTTTACTTCAGATGCTATGAATTCAGAGATATCTTTGTTGTTCCAGAAATTAATTCTGCTCTGAGATCCTCTATACTTTTCTGATGTTGCTTCTTTACTTCGAACACTATTAACTCATGCATTTCAGCTGAGCTAGTGTCCGCTGAACTTGTTGTGGGTGGGCTCGAGGCCTGAGATTGCATTTTGCTCCTTATCTTTGTCATTTCATATAGCACTGATGTGTGACTTTTTGTGCAGTGTTTTGGTGCAGTTACAACCTTAGCACCTATTTGGGTGCAGATCTATTAACTCTGAGTTTATCTAGTTATGCCTGGCGTGGGTCTAGTTGTTGTGCTCAGTCCCTTCTTATAGCAGCCCTTGGAAGTGAACCTGTTGTGCCCCTCTGGCAAAACAGTGAACCTGCAGTGCCCTTTTGTTGTACCCCTGGCCCAAGGAGCACAGGGAACACTGAAGCTCTCCCACACACTCGCTGTGCTGTGCTGTGCTGGATCAGGGGTCCTAAGAGAGTCTCAGAAATTCTCACTTGCTTGACAGGCATGGGGCTGGGGCTCCGGAGTGCTGCAGGGTCCCAGGGCACAGTAGAGAGTCTTATTCATGCAGGTGCCTGAGTTTTGGTCTGGAAGGTCCCACTGGATATGCAGGGAAGCCGGATGCTGTCTCACCTAGTCACGGGGCTGGGCTGGACTACATTGTGTAGACACAGATGTTAACAAACATTTATTGAGTTCCTTATATATTGACTGTCATGCAAAATGCAAAACTAGAATATATAGTGAATTTTGTATTTAACAAAATCATAGTTCCTTTGATCATTATTCAGTTCTTTGTTTATATTTTTGTCTAATTTTCACATTTTTTATAGTTACTATATGTCTTTCAGAGGTTCTCGTAAAGGTTACCAATAAAACAGGTCTGGCTCTGCATTTCAGAGGATTACAATTAATATGGAGCAGCAAGAAAAATGGATATATGGATAAGTATATAATTAAACAGTAGGATGAATGCTGTGAAGAAAATATAGAGAATAGGCCCCTTAGAATCACAGACAAGAAAACTTCAATGGAATGAGAAGGTGATCTTCAAAGAGTTAACACAAGCCCAAGAGAAAGGACAAGGTTACATAGTGGTTGGTAGTTTGGGAGTTGGACTCTACTAGTTTGATCTTGGCTAGAACTCTTAGTTGCTCATTTATGACAGTGTCTAATCTTCAGTTTTTCCTATCTGTACTAATAATGGTGATAGTACTTGAGATCTTGCAGGGATCTCACAAGGATTAAATGACGTAATCTATGAAAATATTTTGGATAATGCATGATGCAGTTAGGGACTTACCATCAGAGAGATGGATCCTGTTATGTGAAGAACCAGTAATGATAGCTGTGTTTATTTGCTGGAAACATAGAGACAACTGTGAAATACTGTGGTTCTCTAAAGTTATACAACATTATTATGATTAAATGGTTACATTCAGCTATAGTTTCAGTGTGTCACATAAGGCAACATGTTTTGGAAGCATGCCTTTCACTATGGAAGAGTTAGGAGGTGGTGGAACTTTTAAAATATGTGACACAGTGAAAGGTCATTAGGCCACTGGGGATATTGTTTTGAAAGGAATTAATATAGTTCTTTAGGAACCATGACCAGCTCTTAGGACACTGTTGTTATAAAAGTAACTTCACAGGGTTGATCCCCCCCCCAGTCTCTTTGTCTTGCCATGTGATCTGTCCCTGCCATATGCATGACGAGTATTGTGAGGTCATCTGATGAGATTCTCATCAACACTGAGGAAAAGCTGGTGTCATGGGGCCAGAGACATGGCTCAGTACAATAAGCACTTCCCTAGCAAACACAAGGACCTGAGTTCAATCCCCAGCTATGCAAAAAAAAGAAAAAAAAAAAGCTGGTGTCATGCTCTTGGGCCTCTGGATCATTGACCTAGAAAATAAGCTATTTTTGAACCATTCAGACCTTAAATATGAAAAATAAATGCACATGTGTTCAATAAAAATCTTGCATGGTATAAAAAAGATGACTATGATGTATACTGCATGGGATGTTATGGGAGAAGTTATATGAGCCTTCACTGGGACTTGGGCAGAGAAATATCTCTTGATTTTTTGAGTTACAGGCATCAAAATATTTCCTAGTATGCAAATCTAAGTTATCTGTCCACTTCTTGACAGCTTCAGGGAGAAGTGCATTCTACACAAGGAGGCAGTGCCATGACTCCTTCCTTGCCAGATGCTGACACTGGGAACCACTAAAAAGGGTTGAATTGATCAGCAATTAAGTAATAAACATTTCTTGAGTCAATGACACTCCATCAACTGTGCAGTTTAGAAGTATCAACAGAAATCAACAATAACCTTTGTATTAAGGATATCAACTATTGCTATCTGGCTTTAGAGATATCTACAATGTATATTACCAGTAATGGTTATATAACAATAACAATAATAAGATAGTAGATACTCATTGTTGAGTATCTACTATCGTTCAGGCATTTCTATAGACCCTTTAAATCCATTATCTCAATCTTCAAAAGGGTCTCGTGAGGTACATAATATTATTCAAACATGATAATAAAGGCTGAAGAAGTAAACTGATCTAGCTAAGGCCACCAAGTAGCAAGAATGAATTTTGAAGAAAATTGTGGTTAAGGTAAAGCCTATGTATTTTCTCCAATCCTGGCTGTATTTGTTTTTTTCTACTGAGGTTGAGGTGAATTCTCCACCTTTCATCTTGTTTTTTTCCTTTTCTTCTAAGCAAGCATTTCAATAATGTAGATTTGAGGCAAACTGCAGCAAGTTTTTGATCTCTGTTTCTATAACTCCATTTTGACTTATCACACTTATCCACAAGACATGGGCAGAGTTGGAGAAGCTATTTTCCTTACCCCCCTAAGCCTGAGAACTTTTCTTAGCATACTTTTTATGTATTTTCTCCATCTACATTCCAACTATTTTACTAATTAGAGTCAATTGTCCTAATGTATTTTCTATCTTTCTTTTTCATTCAGTTAAAATGGAATACTAAAGCAATCATGAAAATGGCAGAACAGATAATGAATTTATCTCTACTTTCTATCTTGTGACTCCAGGATCAGCAGCAGGATGAATATCTACTGAACCATTTCCCCAGCCCTAGGGTTACAGTTATAGTCAGAACTAGACTGATGTGTTACTTGGCTTCTAATTGCTATTGTGTAGAAAAAAACTATTGTGTACCAATATAATTTATAATTTGATATAATTTTAGTGCTCATGAAATAAAGATAACTTTTCCATCACAGTTTTAAACTTCAGTATACTGTCTGACTTTTTCACAAATAAAATCTGATATGCATGTGAGAGTAGCTGGCTGTCTTGAAAGCCCTCCACTATGTCAGCAGCCAGGTTTAATCTTTTCCTTCCAGCTCTAGCATTGGACTTACCAATGAAATTTGCCAAATTAGCACTGATCTTTGCCTCTGCTTTATGTTTTCTAGATACCATTGTTGATAACTAATTTCTGAGCAATGATGTCAGTGAAAAAGTTATGACTTCAGCCAAATGGAAAAGATGCACTGATACACAGCATTAATTTTCTCAGTTTCTAAGTTAATTGAACTTTCCAATTCAGAAGACCTAAATCACTTTGAAATTCTAAAAAATATTAGTTTACAAGTTTATTGTTCTTCCAAAATAAAAATAGAAACTCTGTACTTTTTTACTTTAAACTTTTTGTAAGTGATTTTATTTAATTTCATGTCATTTTCATGACTCTTTCTTGTATTCATAGTTTATGGATAAAATAGAGTAGCATAGGCGATCACAGCATCCTGACACTAAGTGGAAACCTGACTTCAGCATTTATTTGGTAATGTGCATCTGTAGGTCAGTAAATATTGTCTCAGTTTCTTTTCTTTTTCAGTTTCTTTATATGTGCAAAAATGGAGACCTTATATTAGTAACTATTCCTCAGAGTCACTTTAACACTACAGTGAGATAATTAATATCAAAATGGCTAGCACTGTGTTTGTTATATAACTGGAAGTCAGTATGTGCTGTGTGTTTCTCTCATGACCTAAGATAACAGAGCTGGTATGTCTCAGAATAGGAATTTGAGTTTAGTGATCCTTATTTCTGTACACTTAGCAACAGACTGGGCCTCCAGAAACCAGTCTTAAGTTTAAGGCATACTCTAAACAGATACACCCAATACTAAAGGAATTTTAGTATTTTGAAGGTCTCATCCATTTCAGATTATCTACCTAGCAATCCAAGATGTGTATATGTACATGTACATTATATGTCTATCTACCTCTGTCTCTGTCTCTATCTCTGTCTGTCTCTCTATGCATTTATCTATATATTTAGGCCTCATGAATAACAAAGTCCAAAGATCTCTCTCTCTCTCTCTGTATGTATATATATGATCTCTCTCTCTGTATGTATATATATGATCTCTCTCTCTCTGTATGTATATATATGATCTCTCTCTCTCTCTGTATGTATATATATGATCTCTCTCTCTCTCTGTATGTATATATATGATCTCTCTCTCTCTGTGTATGTATATATATGATCTCTCTCTGTATGTATATATAATCTCTTTCTCTCTCTGCATGTGTGTGTGTATATATATATATATGTATATATATATATATATATATATATATATATATATATATATATATATATAATGTATACATGTATATCATAAATCAATCAGATCATGGCATCTTCTTTGCTAAGGTATCTTAATGGCTTTGCCTTGTCTCCAGGATAAAATGCAAATTCATGCTCATGGCCTGGAAGGCTTACATGATCTGGCATAGCACATGTTTCTTTTTGTTTGTTTTTGTGTTTTAAGAAAGGATCTACAGGGTGTCAGGGTCTCACTATATATTGGACTTGTAGTGATCCACCTGTTTACAGCCTCCCAAGTGCTGGGATTACTGACGTGTGCCACTATGCCCAGCCTCTAGCCTGTTTCTTTTACCTCTTACGTATTCACTCACTGTGTTCAGCAATACAGCATCTTTTTGGTTCTTTGACCATGACAATATGCTCATATGACCAAGAATTTTACATGTTACTTCCTATACCTGGAAAAATCTTTCCTTCAGGTTAAAATCCAACTGGTTCTTATTTTCCTTTGGATATTGTCTAGTTTAAATATTTCATTCTCAGAAGAGATTGCTGACTATACCACTCCCTCAACCTCTGACCTTCAATTAATGCTATTCTTCCCTCATAGCGCTTAGCAATGGTGCCAACTGTACATTTATTTTTGTGTACCAGCACTTCCTGAAATTCCTCCATTCTCACGGGTTGGAGACTGTTTCTGTTTCATACAGCAGGAGGAGCTGCGGAGCCTGATGCTTTAGGGGCACCCTTCCATAGACATCCTACAAATCCCACCCACCTGACCTTCCTCCGGCACTCATCATGTGTGTGCTGTGGAGGGCATGTACATAGGAAGTTTAATGAAAAAAAATCATTACTGTCTGTGTTGATACTTACTGAATAAATTTATCAATTTTTAACTACATTTTATATATTTTCATTATTAAATAATTCAGATCCAGTTGAAGACCTTTCTGTTATCAGGGGTAGTGGTTGTACTGAGTTAGGTGTTATCCTCATGCACGATTTTACATTGTTGTTATATATTTAGATATCTTAAATAATATACAGCATTATTCTAGTTTATTTATAAACATTATTAAAGACTTTATTGTAGTCATTTAAACATTATTAAAGAATTTATTGCATCATATTACAATATAGTTTTTACTGAAAGATTGCATTTTAAAGTTTTGGCTATATCAATATTAATAGTTTTATTTCAGTTATTTTTGCTGATATATAGTATGCAATTCAAGTAATAAGCTGAATCTATTATGTTCATAATAGATCTTTGTGTCATTCATAATATTTTCCAGTCTGAATCAAGGCTAGAATGAACTTTCTTTTCAAATCTCCTTTTGGACTTCTGCACATTTTATCTATGAAATAGAATTCAAAGCACAAGTGTAGGGTCAAAGAAGAAGTTCATCTTCAAGTGTGGTTCTGTGACAGTAGAAATTTTCACAATGTTCTCTAAACTGTACTTATTTACTTCCTTCCAAAAGAATATGAAAGCTGCTCTTTCTCTATAGTCTTGCTAGTTTTTGACATAGTTGAACGTTTTAGAATTTGACCATTTTTTGTTGCAGTATTTTATATTATTTGATTATACTCAAAATATTAGATATTAAGCAAACAGCCCTGGTTCATTTATTACTACTGAATATTTCACATTAATGCCTACATTCAGTTTTTATGAATATACTGCTGCTGAGAGAAGACATAATCCTAATAGAAGTGTATCACCAACAATGATGGCATTTAAAGCAGAGATTTATTATAAGGTTCAGAAATCCTTCCTCCTGCTCATTATCTCTAACAAGTGAGAAGTGAATTGTGAATCTCCCCTCAGTTACAATTTTACCAAATAAATTCTTGTTATTGCTTCTGTTTTGATGTCCCCTCGAAGCCCCATGCAGTCCTAGGTGGGGTTGGTTCAGAGCTAGCTGAATCTGGAGTGTGTGATCAATTCGCGGTGCAATGCTGGGATTAAGAGTACTAGGACTTAAGTGGGTGGTTACTGAATTAGTCCCCTGATTAGTTTGGCACTACCCTAAGCCTGGTAGCCCTGGTGCCAGAAGAGGGCCAAGAGAGGCTTGTCCTTCTCCCATGTGGCCTTGCTACCTGCCGTCCTCCATGAGCTTTTTCTCTTGCACAGTGCTTGTCTGCTGTGCCATGCTGCTTTGCAGCCAGCTGCGCATGTGCTGAAAACTCTATGAGCCAAGGAGACCTTTCCTCCTTTAACTTTGGGCATCAGGTATTTTGTCTCTGTAATGAGAAAAGTAACAATTCTTCTAAATAAAAGTTTCCTGAACTTTGTCTTTCTCTTGCTTTCCGTTTCTTTTTCTGACCTGGAAGGCAGCAGTGTAGTCTGAGAAGATGACAGGCTGCTGAAAAGGCAGCTGTCATTTGTGCCTGAGGGAGAGCCAGTGGCAGGGACAGGGTTCAAGAGGCAGTGGTGCGTGGAGGCCACCTACCCAAGGACTGCAAAGGGATCCAGCGGGGACTGTAAATTCATTATAGACAGAACAATTAAACACTTGCTGTCAGAGAAGGATTTATAGAAATGAAAACAAAACCAGAAGAAGTCTCAGGTGGTAGGTCAGAATTGGTGGGATATATCGTGTCCAACAGATTGCAGACTAGCCAGGGCATGTCCTCATGAGAATTAAGGGAAGCAAGAGTGTAAAAGAAAATCTAAAATATATTTTCAAGCCTCAGCTTGCATCAATTTGATTAAAACTCAGGGTCAATAGCATGTCCCGTGTTTCAGGTCAAAGACAGAGGGGCCCTGAAGACCTACGGGCAGCACTCTTGGGTACAGAAAGACCCCTTTCATTGAGGCCAAAGCTGTAATTAATGCACAAGATGGGGCTAGAGTCACCAGCAAAACCCTAGATCCCTTCAAATGAGACAAAACATGAAGAATTGTTAAAATATTTATGCTCATTCTGCTTTACTTTGATAACAGTTTGTGTATACCTGATTATGGTTGTCTTTATGACTTTACCTCTGTTTTTTAATTTGTTGACTTGAGACAGTTTAATTATTGATATGGAAATGAGAGAATCATAGCAATTATAGTCTTTCATTCTATTATCAATAAGAACTATCTTTGTATTTTATGTTTACACTGATTTGCTTTAATTTTAGTTTTGTATAAAACTGACTTTTTTATTTGTAAAGAATAAGTAATAGAGATATAAAGAAAGAATCAGCATTAGAAATAATACAAGATTTCACTAAACAAAATAATAGGAACTCAACAAAGGTTGTTGTATTACATGATATCTTCAAATTACTTGTTCATATTACTAGTCATAAATGTGTAAGATTCATTTAAAAAAACATACAAAGAAGTTATAAGAAATTTAACAGAAAGAAATCAGAGTAAAAAAAATGAAGCATTAACTGCTCCTTTCAAAGACTAGCAAAAGTCAATAAGCTATTGTACATATCTACCCAAACATATCTTTTTCTGTCTTACATTTGTCCTTTGCCTCATCTCAGTTTTACCTTCCCACTGAAAAATTTCTTTTCCTTTCATAGTTTTTGTTATACCTTTTAGATTTTCATTGCTCTTTCAAGTTCTCACATCAGTGAGGTAATACAATATTTGCACATGTGGATTTATTTCACTTACCAAGATAGTCTCTAGCTGAATCCATTTTCCAAAAAATCCCCAACTTTATCTTGTTTTTATACTCCGTTGTGTAAAAATACCATATCTTTTTATCCATCCCTCGGTTGATGGGCATTTGGGTTGCTTTCAGGATTTAACTCGAACAAATTGTGCTACTACAAACATGAGTGCACATATATCTCTGGTACAATTTCATTTCTTTTAGAAAAATACCTAGGTGGGGAATAGCTGGCTCGGATGGGATCTCCAATTCTAACTTCTTGAGGAAACTCTATGCTGGCTGCACCAGCCTGCAGTCCCACCAACAGCGTACAAGGGTTCCTTTTTCTCCGACGTCCTCTCTAGCATTTGTTATTGGCAGACTTCTTGTTAGTAGTCATTCTTTCTGGCATATGATGGTATCTCAGTGTCATTTTTAGTTTGCATCTCTTAAATGACAAGTGATATTGACCATTTTTTCATATATTTATTTGCCATTCACACAACTGTCTTTGATACTTTATCAGTTGCTTTCTAAAAACTAAAACTCCCTACACATACTTTGCAATATTATGATATGTGCAATTTTTCAATGTAGAATCTAATGTTTTCAACTAACTCAGAAAAGTAGTTATTACTCAGTGTCACTTAATTTATTTTAAGGCAATATTCTTAATACCCCACTTTAATTTTAATTTAATTTTCAGTATTTTTTAGCTTTATGTATAGAGTTATATTTCTATATATAATCTTGTCATCTTCTGTTCTGATTCCTTTTTTCATTTTGGTCAAGTGCCTTCTTGTGTCATTTCTTTCATTCATAAAGCACATGTGGATTATAAACATCTAACTTCCTGCTTGTCACCAACTTCCTAAACTCTTCTTTCCTGTTTGATTGATATTTTCTAATCATACAGTTTTGGTGAAGAATCTTATCTCCTCAAGAAAAAGGAATAAAGCACTGGAATATTCTCTGCTCTCTAAATCTTCAATAGGCATCACTATCCAGGAATTGAGGGGTTTTACCAGGATGGGATTTTTCCATTTGTACTTTAAGTATTGAAATAGCTCTTTGAAATAGTAATTTATGCTTCTTTGATGAGGTAATTATCCCCTATTAGTTATGTGAGGTGCACCCTGCTTTTTTCTGATTATTTATTGGATCACTGATAACTATCAAACATTTAACCACAGCTTAAAGCAAGAAATGCGCCTTACACATTGCCCACTTTTCGTGTGCACACCATTGTGCTTCATTTGCTAGACTTCTCGAATTCTTTTCTTGTCATAGCAGAATGCCCAAGGCTGCATTATGTATAAACAAGAGAATCTGATTTTGGCTCATTGTTCTGGGTGTTGGGAATTCCAAGGTCACCTGCTTAGCCTCCAGCACTTCACGTGGTGTCCTAACTGGCAGGAAGGAGAAGAGCAGGTGACAGGAGGCCAACACTGTGAGTCCTTCCATAGCAGCCTGACGCCACCGAAACTAACCCAACTTGTGCTGCTCCTGTGAGGTGGCGGTAAGCCCTCCAGAAGGGCAGCTCCAGCGAAACACTGTAGACTGCCTGACTTAAACAACAGAAATTTTTCACAGTACTGGATTCCCGGAATCCTGTGATCTTGGTATTGGCGATTCTGTTTCTGAGGAGAACTTCTAAATGGCACCTTTCACGCTGTATTCTCACATGGCTCAGACAGAAGGATAGCTCCTGTCCCACCCACCTTTCCTTTGTCCTGCTTGGCATTGAACTCTAGGTAATCCTTATGCCCACTAAGCCATATTCCCAACCTTTCATAACGTTTGTTTAAGACATGCTGTCTTTAAGTCATTAAATTGTCCCGACTGATCCTGAATCTGCAGTCCTCCTGTCTCAGCCTGCCAAATGTTGACATTAGAGGTATGCACCATCACGCCTATCTTCCTGTCTCTTTATGAGCACTAATTCCCTTATAATGGCTTACTTATAAGCAAATTCTCTCCTGAACACTTCATCTTCAAATGTGATTACTTTGGGTATTAAGGCTTCAACATATAATTTGGAGGGTATAATTCAGTACATGACAGTGTCTCATTAATGGCCTTACCTCTACAATTTGAATAATAATGTTTTGGCATGTATTTTTTGAACTATTTCTTGTATTTCTTAAATATTCCCCCCCCAAAAATATATATATGTGTGTATATATTCCTTTGGATGGATATATATGTATAATTTTAATTTTGTGTTAATAAGTTGATCTTAAACTCAGTGCAGTTTATTACTTTGCCAATTCATTTGAAAAAGTTTCTAAGTCATATAAAGCAAGTTTCCTACTTTCCAAAAAATATTTTCATAGTTTTTCTTCTTTTATGCCTATCCTTGCCTCTTTCTTGCTCTCAAAAGTTGAGACATAATTTATATAACACAAAATCCATCATCTGAAATTGTACAATTAATGGAATATATATTTATATTCATTATGTTATGTACCCATCACTACTAGTTAATTCCAGAACATATGTATCTTACCCCTAGAAAGAAATCATGTGTGTATTTGCATTTAGTCCCAATACCATCCTTCACTATCCCCTGGAAACTAGTTATCTACTTTCTATCTCTCCAGATTTGCTAAATCTTAATTTCCTGTGAGAAGTCTCCTGCCATTTTTGAATCCAAATGTCATAGGCCACTGACATAGATTTTTTGTTTGTTTGCAAAACCAGGGATTGAACTCAGGCCCTTGGGATTGCCAGGGAAGTGCATATTCCATTGTGCCTTCTCCCCAGCCCCAGTTAAATAAAATATTATCCATATTCAGACATAGCTAGGCCCTTGAAGGAGCTAGTGCAGAAGAGAAGATACCTTACAACTGTGGGAGAGAAAGGCACAGCTTCTGGGGACTAAACCTCAGGATAAAAGATAAAAGGAATGCACCTACATATTTCCCAGGGATAAAAGTCAGGCACTGATATTCTAAATATATATCAATCACATTTGAGAAAACCAGAAAGAGCCTCTAACCCAAAGCCCTACAGGAAAAGCCCCTGTTCTGTGTGCATGCCCACTTGCTAAGTGACTTGCTCCTCAATTTGATTCTGATTTAATCAATTTTGCCTAAGCAATTAGATACACAATCTTATTGAGTGACCATAGTTTTGTCCCACCTGTCCTGTTTACATGTTTTCTACCTTGAACTCACCTCATTGTGGATTTGCTCTATGAAAATCCCTAGAAAAATTGGGGTCCTTGGCAACCCATTCAGGACCCCTTCTAGGTCTCTCTCAGACAGAAACTTTCTTTTCCCCAGTAAATATACCCTGCTCTTAACCTCCATTGTTCCTAAAGTTTATCTTTGCTTCTGGAGAACCCAAACTTGTACTGGACATCTGACAGGTTGGGAGTTGCTTTCCCCTAGGTCACAAATCAAAGTTAAGATATGGAGAATCACCTTAAACTTAACCTGTTAGGTTGTGTTTTCAAACATGCTAAATCTTCAGAAAGTATAACACAGCTTAGGCTACATGCAAAGACTGCTTGGGGGTGCAGGAAATTGTGAGATCCTGTCCCAAGAGTGTGACTATGAGCTCCTGTCCCAGTAGATTTCAGGCTGGTGCTATCGTGGTAGGATCTTGGTTGTGATAAACTTGCTTTTACTCCATCCAAAACTCTGCATGGGATTGATGAAGGTTTTGTTATCTACCCAATGACCTTTAAATAAATTAGCTTCTAATAAAACTGATACATAAATGACAATGGAATACCCATTGGTGACAAAACTAAACAAAAAAAGGGACACAAAAAGAGACCATTTTGTATCTGTATATACAAAATAGTTAGGATAGATATACAGCTACTTTCTCTTAGTTAAATGAAAAGAAAGATTTGTACCAGTAATGTTTGGACAGGATATCATGTCTGCATCTTGTACTATGTTTAACCACTACCAAGACAATAATGTGCAATGTATTAATTATTGAAACTGTCCTACTAATCGGTTTTGAAACTGTCTCATTGCTATTTATTTCTCAATAAAATTTAAAAAAACTTGTACCATTTGGTTTCTGTGGTTTGTTACAGCTGCTGACATGTGCACACACATACACACACACACACACACACGCATGTGCACACAAATCAATAAAAATAGTTATCTAATAGAAACTAAATTTATTAAATTAAAAATCTTGCAGTATGGATGTTGCACATTGGTCTTTAATTCCTGTCTATGATCCTTTCTATTGTACATATATTTCTGGGTCACTTTTCTCAGTAAATTTATTTCATATATTTAATTCTAGTACATTAATGGAAACATCTGATTCTTTAAGCAAATATCCAAGACCCAACTGAAAATTTAACAAAAGGGCCCTGATTTGACAAAAGATTTCTCCCTTCACTCATTCTGTGAACTCACTTATGAAATGTCTTTCTGGTCACCTGTTTTCTTCATTAGCCTAACAGTGCCCTAATGTCCTCCTTTCATAATTCTTACCGGTAGGAAAACTCAAAACTCGTACCATATAAATCTCTTAGAATAGCAATTTTCATTATTGAAAATTCTACTAATAGTATTCCCCAATGATTTTATACAAGTCAAAACAATTTACTGGTTGGACTTATTAGTTTTTAGTGCATTCCTTAAATGGCCAATCTTTCTGAGACCATCCAACACTAGCCATTTTACAAGCTTTTCTTTGTAATGCTTCTATAGGAACTCGGGGAGGCTTATTTTTGTCCCCACATGGGAAGGAAAGTTGCGCCTTCACGCTTTATGAGTGTGGTATCTGCGATTGCTCCTCATTCCAGCTCCTATATTCCCAGACTGCAGCCAGACGGAACTGAATAGTGCGCCCTCTGGCAGGGCTCAGACTCCATAGTTCCCCAGACCTGGTCACTTCCTGTGGTCTCCCAGCAAGCCAGGGTCAGCCAGGGTTCACCTCATCAGGTAAGAGCTGCTCACTTCCTCGGTTCAGTACTCCACTGAAAACGTTGAGTTTGTGAACTCTCACCTAGACCATCAATATGCCGCAGCCTATTCGTCATCTGAGTGACTCAAGTTTACTTAGAAACAAGGAGTACAACTCTCCTCTCCTGGGTAGAAAGTGTCCATACCTTAGGAGCCAAAGAAAATTGATTTCTCTGTAGTGGGAAAAGAAAAATGTTTCCATGTTTTTTCTACACTGTTTCACAGAAAAAAAAAAATAATAATAATGGTTCAAGGCAATTTCTCAAGAACTCCTCTTGCTCCCTGGCAAGTCTCTTTCCCCAGACGAGCTGCTTCTCACTGGAGGGGAGCTCGTGCTTGCAGAGGACTGACGGAGCCACATATATTTCCTGGCTGTAGCTTTCACTGGTCACTGGATAATTATAATCAGCAGCAAGTTTCAGAGCACAGAAAAGAGAATTCTAAGAAGTTCTCAGGAAAGGCTGCCAGCTGTCTAGGTGCCAGAGGAGGCGCAGAATAACTGCAGAGCCCTGTGGGAGAGAAACCAGCTGCAGCCGCTGCCCCTCTGAGAGTGACCAGATGCAGCAGCTGTCTCGTTTATTTTACTTCGGGTAGAGAAACTGTGGTGACAAGGACTGGAGGGGTCTCTCAGGATTTCCTCGTGCCACCAGCGCAGGCAGCCCATTTGGGCTTCCTGAGGAGACTTTCCTTCTCCAGCTCTTCCCAGGCTCCTGCCGGTAATGGACTGTTTGGGCCCTGCTGATCCACACTAGAACTGAAGATGAATCTGTCCCTCAGGGGCCTCCTGCCACAAGTGGCGAAGAGCCAAGGCCGAGGTGGTTTTTTTCTGTTTACTCAGAAGTCCTTCCAGGACCTCGGCTTTTAGAAAAGATGCTTCTGTTTGTTCCAAGGTACACTTGTCAATTATAGAGAAGAAAGCATTGCCAATTTCCCTCTGAGTCCTCAGCTGCCCTTTGCTGGGAGCTAAGTACTGTGGTGAATTATTCATGATTGTAATGTCTCAAATTTCCATAGCACCTTTCTTTCAAGGCCACTCACATTTTCTGCAAAACATTACCACGTTTGTACACTTAAATTCTGTTTGCTGAGTAGGGCATCGGAATCTCATTTAACAGGAAAACAGATGCATGAACCTGGGAAGTTACATCAATCAAAGCAGCAGAATTCACAAAATCTGGGCAATTGTTCCCTTTAGCAGGAGTCATCCTTTTTGTGCTTGTCACCGTGGTTGCTTCTAGGACAAGCCCTAGAATTTACAGAAATCTTGAGAATCAATTTGGAATTGCTACAGATCTTAAAGGACACTTGTCATACAGCCATGTACCAGAATTTCTGCAGAATTTCTTGATCAGTAATTCCACCTATGAACACTGTAAAATAGTTCTCTTTCCTCCAGCAAATTGAATTAGTCAGGTATTGTCACAATGATAAGGTGTGACCAATGATCCAAAAATATTAGCAGTGAAATAAAGTTCATATGATTTATTTAAATTACATTGGGGAGCTGTTCAGTTTCAGGCTTCAGCTGAACTTCTGACAGTCTCTACTGGTTCTTTGGATGAGCAGCTGTGTGGGGCATTTGCTTGGTGAATGAGTGTAGTGTGTGGTCACAAAATCACTCTCCCTTTCTCCTGAATTCTGATGGCTAGGGCCATGCATTGGGGTTTAACTTGAAGTCACTTGGGGCAGGCAGAGACCCTCCACCCACTCTCAAAGGAGATACAGTGTCATATGGCAAGGGATGTATGTAAGTTCTTCTTATACAAAAAGGACATAAAGCATAGAAATGAGCACTTTTCATACGAGTGAAGAATACAAGAAACGATGGACGAGAGAAAAAAGCACAGTATGCAACAAAAAAATTTATAGGCTTCACAAATTTATAATTTAAGACTTCTGCCTTAGAAAGGTGATTATAGATTTAAAGTAGCATGTATTAAATGAAAAACATCCCACTAGGTATTTGGAATGTGGCTCTGAAGA